>JBAMJV010006481.1:0-165008 GCA_037951105.1 Echinarachnius parma | reverse complement strand
ATTTTCCCGTCTGGTGATATGTTCGTCTGAGTGATTGATCTTTGTGAAGATTAAATAGTTTACAGACGTTGTAGCAAGCTGACCTTCCTGCCCAATATCGTCTAACCATAATTTGCATATATCCAAATTATCCCAAAGTAAAAACAAAAAGAAACAAAAAAGCGTCATTTGTGGCTGTCGGCTGTGTGACAATTACGTAAATGAAGCATAATGATATATAACATGCAGAAATGTTTGCAGGGGGTGCTGCGCACCCCCTGAAAAATTTCCGGGGGTGCTGCAGCACCCCCAGCACCCCCGCTTCCCAGGGCCATGGCTATAAGTACAGTACTATAAGTGCGTCATGATTCAACCAACCGGAAAAGAGTTTGTATTTGTTTCATAAAGAAAAATCGAATATGCACCCCCAAAATAATGATAGCAAAGTGACATATTATACAGTTCAACAGTGCATCAAAAGCCTTATTATGTATGATACAAAAATACGAACAAAGAATTCTAGACGTAGACAAGACTTATTCCCGAGAGAGTGGAGCGACCGAGAGGGGGAGAAGGGTGGTATTGGGTCCGTGCACGGTAAGGGTGAGTTTGCAATGTTTTAAGTCTGGTGCATACTTAGGGCGGAAATTTGAATTGACATGAAGTAAAATATGAGTTATCTTGTCTTAAAAATACATTTTTTTTCAATCACTGGTATCGAATTAGATATAAGCCATGATTGAAATTTTATTTGGGGGGGCTAGCGCCCCCCCAAGCCCCCCCACCAGTACGCCAGTGGTCCTGCCACCGAGCCTTGAGGCACACCCGCACCAAAGGTTTATGAGAGTACGAGTTGACATTGCTGATGAGGACAGATTGAGTTCGATTTTGAAGATATGAACAGAACCACTGAAGAACAGTGCCCCTGATGCCGTAGCGAGAGGTTAATCAGTGACAAAGGTGATCATAGTCGATTGTATCGAACGCAGCCGAAAAGTCCAATAACACTAGGACAGCCTCTTTGCGTTGATCGAGAGCAAGCAAGTTGTCGTTTTGAACACGAAGAAGAGCGGTTTCAGTGCTGTGGAATGGGCGGTATGCAGATTGTGATGTTGAATGAAGGTTGTTCTCGCTGAGGTAGTCTTGGAGTTGTGTGGAAACAGATCTTTCAATCAGTTTAGAAACGAACCGGAGATTTGATATCGGCCTGTAATTTGTTAATGTTTCAGGATCCAGATTTGGATTCTTTAACAACGGAAGAACACAGGCTTCTTTAAAGAGTTGAGGAAAATGTCCAGTTGAGAGGGACAGGTTGATGATCTTTGTTAAGACCGGGAGAAGTTCAGGAATGCCATTAGTAAACACGCATGATGGCAAGGGATCAAATTTACAAGAAGTGATGGGAGAATGTTTAATCATCTGTAATACTTCATCAGAAGAGACAGGATTAAAGCTGGTAAATGACGTCGTGCAGTTGTCATTCACTTCGATGGAGAGAGGTAAAAGCTGCCTGTTGTCAATTTCTTGTCGTAAGTTTGCTATTTTATCTTCAAAGAAATTTGCAAACTTGTCGGCAAGATCCTTCGGGTTGTCAAAGCTGGGGAGTTGCTTGACGTGTGAGGCATGGCAAAGTTTGTCAGTCACACGAAACAGATCACGTGGCTCACACTGAGATAACTCAATGCGATGGTAGTCAGACTTTGCGCTGATGAGCAGATCAGTATAGATGGTACACTGATCTAGGTACAGTTCCTTGTCCACAGTAAGTCCTGATGTTCGCCATTTGTGTTCTAAACGACGTTTCTTCTGCTTGGCTTCACGAAGTGATTCATTAAACCATGGAGAGTGCGGTCGCAGAACAACAGACCTCTCAACTTCAGGAGCGTGATTATCAAGTAAAGCCAGAAGGACGCTGTCATACTGAAGAACAAGCGAGTCCAAGTCGTCTGCTGGATTTGTAAGAAGAGGAGAGTCCAGGACATCTGATTTAAATGCAAGCATATCAATGGAGCGAATTTTCCTAGAACCGAAATATTTTTTTTGGCGCAGGTGGTCGAGCGACATTGATGAGGTACGTGTGACGGCAAGGTGATCGGATGGTAGATCTTCGTTGACTGACACAGATGAAATGAAATCGTCAGAATTATTTGAGATTAGGAGATCTAGAGTGTGACCGGCATTGTGTGTTGGAACAGTCACGTGTTGCTTGAAGTCCGATGCAACTAACATGTCCCAGAAAGAAACAGCTTTGTGATTATCGATGGAATCAAAGTGCAACTACTGAAGAGTGACTTCACGTACATTTATTGCCAAAGTCAACTTTCAACTTTTTTTTAAATTCACCATCTGAGAACATAGCCCTTTATTTGGTGTCTTTAGCAAATGTGTAGCTTCAACATTGTAAACAAGGAAGAAGTGTATTTTCTTTCTCCATCAATTTACAAATGGCACTCCATAGACGATGATTTAAATCATGGTTTACATAGCAGTTGCTAAGAAGGCAATTGGCAAGCACCAACCCGCTATCAAAAACCCAAATCAAAGGACAACTTTTTTAGATCCATTACCATGGTACATTACATTCCTCCGCTACTCTTATTGAGATGGGTGTGAAGTGGTTTTCAGATGGAAAATCCGCTGAAATACAAATGCCCAAATGTAAATTTGGTGAAATGCGAATCAAGGAAGACCAAAGCTTCCGATCCTACCAACTAGTAGTTATTAAACATATTTTATGTGATTTTCAGAAAAAAGCAAAATTGCTTTAATAAAACTATGAAAAAGGGAATCAATGAAAGAGAGCTTGAGCTTATGAATCATGGCAGAATCTTTGTAAAAGGCAACATTTCATTATGACTGATTTCATCAGTACGTGAATTTGAAGAAATGTAAAAACTGCTGAAAACTGCTTATCCGCTATAAATGCAAATGTAATCAAATGTAAGTCAATGTAGCCGAGCTTTTGAATCTAGTAGATCCTTCGTCTGAGCAAAGAAATTAATAAACATTTTGAAGTTAAAATGTAAGACTTTTGTCTGATTGTTTGTTTTTGTAGCGATGCCAGGCCGAGAGGCAGATGAGACTTACATGGATGCCATCCCTGACTTTCCTCCTCTCAACTATTTCTTGAAGTTCCTAGAAGCTGCTGGTGAGAATCAACTCTTTGTTATATTCATTCCATACTATTCCACTTTGGGCATATCCACCAAAGGTACATTCACCCTACATAGTGGGGGCTCTTAGGTCATGGGGTGTGCACTTCCGGAAGAAAGTGTGAATTTTGGCACACAGATAGTTTAGACCTTCCTCTTCGAGAAATTTGATGGAAGCAATTTTGCACGGCCCATTCTTGGCCGCCATCTTGAATTTCAGAATGGCCGCCATCTGGCACCTGTTTTCATCAATATCTCAGCAACTAAAACAGCTAGAGAGTTATTTTCAGTGGCTATACCCACATAATGGGGGCCAACGAATCACCTGAATCGAATATCAAGACTTCAAATGGCAGCCATCTTGAATTTCAAAATGGCCGCCATCTGGCACCTGTTTTCATCAATATCTCAGCAACTAAAACAGCTAGAGAGTTATTTTCAGTGCCTATACCCACATAATGGGGGCCAACGAATCACCCGAATCGAATATCAAGACTTCAAATGGCAGCCATCTTGAATTTCAAAATGGCCGCCATCTGGCACCTGTTTTCATCAATATCTCAGCAACTAAAACAGCTAGAGAGTTATTTTCAGTGGCTATACCCACATAATGGGGGCCAACGAATCACCTGAATCGAATATCAAGACTTCAAATGGCAGCCATCTTGAATTTCAAAATGGCCGCCATCTGGCACATGTTTTCATCAATATCTCAGCAACTAAAACAGCTAGAGAGTTATTTTCAGTGGCTATACCAACATAATGGGGGCCAACGAATCACCTGAATATAAAATCAAGACTTCAAATGGCAGCCATCTTGAATTTCAAAATGGCTGCCATCTGAAACCCTATTTTCTCCAATATTTTTAAAACTAAGACAGCTGGAGAGTTTCTGGGTCAACGAATCCCCTGGATCGTCTTTATAAGCTTCAAATAGTAGCCATCTTGAATTTCAAGATGGCTGCCACGGGTAGCCTATTCAATAATGTATCTCGGAATAAAATCAGTCAGTGCATTTCGATGGGTATGCCCATCTTAGGTCGGAAGCACTTGAGCAATGTTGCTGATATTAGATAATCTGAACAAAATAGAAGTCTACTTGACAATTCAATTGACAATTCAATATATACTACGCCTCACAATTATGTTTGATGTTGTCTTTAGGCGGTACTAAGATTTTTATTTTGTTCTTGTCGGCTTTAGATAAACCCTAATGCCCGATTAAATTGACATTCAGTTGATTGCATCTGAGACTTCTAATATCAGGTCGGATGAGTGTCATTTTGAGCATTGCGTGTTCCTCTCAGTGGGCATGGTGGGGTGATCCTTCTGTAGCTTTTTAAGCCCAAATGTAGTTGCAACACACATAAGAGAGACTAGTAATATGTTATCATCTGGACAGCCAAGGGATTGGTGATTACAATAATGGAACAAAGTAACAGTCACTCCTAATGTTGGTTAAAATAGGTAATTAGAGGTGAAATGAGACATTGGACAGTGTGAGTTGCTTTCCGATAAATCTTAACGTTCAGGCTACAATCAAGTTTGATCACTTTCATGACTTATGAAAGTGTCAAGGAACAATAACGACTTATCCTTCCCTTCGTTAGGGAACTGAAAGTGTACTCCTGCATAAATTGTTTCTTGAGTTTGGGATGAGTGTCATCCATGTAACAATACCACACAATTTGTGGTTTCGGTGCATTGTCAATGTCTATTTTTTCAAGTGTTTTATTTACAAATTTCATAGGATGGGAGTGAGAGGGAATATTATTGCTGCTTCATGACTTTGTTGGTAAAAGATCCATTGTAGCCAATGTATGCGGACCCTGTATGTGTACATGTTCTTGCAGGGGTTAGCATGGTTAGAAACCTGGCTCACAGACAAACTGGTCCAGACTTATCCTATTATATCTCCTCTTGTGTAACAGACATGTCACCACGTAGCCAACTCTCGATTTGTAGAAGATATCGAGAGTGGACACGTGGAAGACGAGAGCTTAAATATTTATGACGTGACTTTACGTAAATTACCTACTTTAGTTCCCATAGACAAGTCAACACTTGAGGACACAATTATCTAGAGTATATATAGGACCAGCATGTCTGAATTATATTGTCCAACTCCTGGAAGAATGTCTACGCTGCGCAAACCGATACTTTGACTATAGTACAGTGACACTTTTAGCGAGCAGATTCATATAGCGGCATGACACTCAACACCAAATTCAAGAAATAATTCGCGCATGAGTTAATTAATCACGTGAACTCCATTTATCCGGACTTAGCGTTCCCTATCAAGGAGAAGGAGGGCATGTGAGCAGTTAATTATGGTAGCTTGGAAGATTTATCGGGGAGAAATTCACACAGTTGGTTTATATAATATTTTCACCTCCAGTCACCCCTGTGAACATTAGGAGTGATCCATACTTTGTTCATACCGATCCATATCAATCCCTTGACACTCTCCACTTGTGGCTAATCTAATTGGGCTCTTAAAATGGGCCAAAGCCAAAGTAGATAAACCCACACTTAAAAGGACACATCCTTCTACCCTACATCAAGGGTGCCTCAAAAGCTCTTTGAAGGAATTTTGCATCAAAGTGTATTACAAGCCGTCAAGAACATTACACCAAATCTTAGCAGCTCATAATGACACGACAGAGAAAAGGAGCATAAATGGGTGGTGTATATGATTCCTTAGCATGGACAAACTACAAAAGGGTGTTTGCAAGGAATCACATAAAGGAGATACGGAGCTGTCTCTCAAAACCATATTCGTGGAACACTGAAGCAAGAATTCAATCAATACAATGATTCACAAGATGGCTACCACCTGACATTTTAAAAGCATTCCAGGTAATTCAGTGACATCAACATTAAGTATAACCACTCAAATTAACTGTGTTGCAGTGTGATCTGTAATAAAGAGCTAGAGCTGAATAAAGTTCCCAGGGTGGCCATCTTGAAATGTATGATGACTGTCATTTTAAGACATCTATAAAGTCGATCTAGGTCATTAAATGACGCCAACAATGACGGCATAACCTCTGACATTATTATCCAGATGTTATTGTTTCTGAAAATATTAACCCCTTGCTTAAATAAAGGAACTGAGTGTGCTATATACGCACAAAATATATGGGAATGTAAAAATCTTGAAGCGAAACAAAATTTCAGGTGGTGACTATTTTAAATTGAAGATGGAGGCGAAAATGGCACTCGCTAAATTGCTTCCCAAATGTACTCCATGTTATTTATTGCGAACACCAGACTGCATACCCACAGAAATGTACTCTGTTGCTTTGTTGGTCTCGCAGATTTGAATCAAATCTATATAGACTTATCATGGTGGCCATATCGAACTTCAAGATGGCCATTTTAGTTTCTAAAATACACGCAAAATAGGTTCCAGATCTCAGCCATAATGAAATTCACGATGGCGGCCAAAATGGGTCTTGCTTATTTGCTTTCAACCTCATGACAGACAAGTCGTTGGCCCCAGCAAAAAGGCATAGCAACTAGAAAGAACTTTGTACCATTTTTAGTTTCTGATATAAAGAGTTAAATATGCTAATCCCCATGGTGGCCATCTTGAAATTCAAGATGGCTGCCATTTGACGCCTTTAAGGTGGATTCAGGTGATTCATTGGACCCAAATAAGTGGGTATAGCCGCTAAAATAATGCTTTAGCTGTTTTAGTTTCTGAGATAAAGGAGATATATGGGAAGTGCATAATTGCTTCCAACCATCTATTGGTTACAAGTTTACCACAAACAGATAGGCATATCAGTTGAAATGAACTCCGTAATTGCTTTAGTTTCTGAGATGGAGTTAAATATAGGCTTCCCATGGCGGCCATCTTGAAATTCAAGAAGTCTTGATATTTGATTCAGGTGATTCGTTGGCCCCCATTATGTGGGTATAGCCACTGAAAATAACTCTCTAGCTGTTTTAGTTGCTGAGATATTGATGAAAACAAGTGCAAGATGGCGGCCATTTTGAAATTCAAGATGGCTGCCAATTGAAGTCTTGATATTCGATTCAGGTGATTCGTTGGCACCCATTATGTGGGTATAGCCACTGAAAATAACTCTCTAGCTGTTTTAGTTGCTGAGATATTGATGAAAACAGGTGCCAGATGGCGGCCATTTTGAAATTCAAGATGGCTGCCAATTGAAGTCTTGATATTCGATTCCGGTGATTCGTTGGCACCCATTATGTGGGTATAGCCACTGAAAATAACTCTCTAGCTGTTTTAGTTGCTGAGATATTGATGAAAACAGGTGCCAGATGGCGGCCATTTTGAAATTCAAGATGGCGGCCAAGAATGGGCCGTGCAAAATTGCTTCCATCAAATTTCTTGAAGAGGAAGGTCTAAACTATCTGTGCCAAAATTCACGCTTTCTTCCGGAAGTGCACACTTCGTCCCATATATTGACTTAAGAGCCCCCACTAACATAGGAAGGTGACATAGTGCAAGCTCACATTAGTCTCATGAACTGCTTATTCAACCATTCCATAACTCTTCAATCGCCTCTAAAACATCAGTAGTTTGCTCATAAAAAGATAATAAATCATAAAAAGTTAATGAATAATAAAATTCCTCACACTAATTTATGATAATGTTTTGCTTTTATTCCTTTATTTTCCAGACCCATCGTGGCAGCTTCCAAGTCGGAGTCGATCAGAGATCCGGGAGAAGGTTGACTACAGTTTCGTTGGCCGCATAGCACTTCAGTCTTCTGTCAGAGAACATGGGCAGGATCTAGGAGGGATGGCTTTCTAAATGCAAATTTACTGGAATAAAGTGGTTGGCTTTTTATGAAGATCTAGAAAAAAACCTGACATTATTGAGAGAGTTATGACTTTTGGAATGTATCTCTAGAACAAGGCCCAGAGTCATGAGAAGATTACTCATATGCGGGTCACTATACACTTCAGTTCTTGGTCAGAGAACACGGACAGGATCTAGGAGGAATGGCTTTCTAAAGGTCGCTACACTATCATATCAAGGTTATTTATAATTGAGGCTTTATGAGGCTCCAGAACAGACACAATTATTGTTGAGGCATGGCTTTCTGAACATAGCAAAGATACATGTATATCAAAGGTACTTTGGCTGCCTATAACTCAAGCTTCATTCCCCTTTAAAAGAACACGGTGTGGATTTTATAGGAGGAATGGCTAACATTTCATTCTGGAATAAAGTGAGGGTAGATTAGGGTTAGCTTTTTTATGAAGATCGAGAAAGAAACTGAAGTCATTGAGAGAGTTTTAATAGGACTTTTGGAATGTATTCCTGGAATGAAGCCCAGAGTCATGAGAAGATTGCTCATGTAGGGGTCACTATACACTTTGAACAGTCCAATCTTTAATATGATTATCTCTGAAGTACAAAAAGTACCCTCCTCTTTCTCAACCGATGTATTGGAGGAGTTGGGCTTTCTTGCTCTTGAATGCCAGAGTGTTGATCCAGTTTGGATACATGCATGGATGGCTATCACAACAGTCCAGCGATGGAGGGACATTATTTAAATCTAGATGAGACACAAAACAGTGATACGCTGCGTTTGTCCTTCAGCAAGACAATTAATTCACAATTGCTGCTCTCTACCCAGGTGTATAATTGGGTACCATGGTCGGGTGTTAATTAGCCTTAACGCCATCATCAGTGGCAGCTCGGCTAGTATGCTCCCCAGGGAGTTGAGAAAGTACGCAATATCATTGTGTGGGTTTGAAATGTACCTGATGACCATGGGTAATAATAATGAAAAAATTATTTAAGCGCTTAGAGGCTCTTTGCAATATGCGCTATATAAATGTCAAATATTGTTATTATTATTAGTGACTACAGCCAGCTTGGACTGTATACACAGAAAATGGGTATATTATGAAAGTACCATTTTCTCCCTGTTTTTTTTCTTCAATGTGTTCTGAACAGCTTAAATTTGACTAACAAGCAAATGATTTCCGTCATAGTTAATGGTGCAACAAATGTGAAATGTAGTAAAATAAGTATATATTTGTAATATTTGTAAATATATGAAGTGGGAAGTACAGTACTTTTAGTGTGATACCAACTTTATATTTTAAGCAAAATCTCTTGCTATGTGAATTTGTTTTTTATAGAATGACTGTAAAGAGATGTTTGTGCAATAACAATGATTCTGTGAAGATTTTAATAAGCATAATGTATAGCTGCCATATAAATATTTTTATTCATCAAACAAATGGTGCAATGAAAAAAAATCCATTCCAATGTAAAGGTAAATGTGAATGTAGGGTTAATTTTATGGAATATATTAATTTGTATGATCAGTTCATTGAAGGAAGTAGACCTGCCTTTATAATGTTAGATAGCAAATAAACAAGTTTAATAAAAAAGCAATGGTAAATGGTGGGTCCATTTTTGTGGTACCGTGTACATTCTAACCACTTACAAAACATTTGAGTTTAAATGATTGAGATCAGGGGGTGTATTCTGAAAATGTGTGGAGATAAAAATTTTATCTCCCTAAAATAAAATCGCGCTAAAAAATTTTAAAATCGGTATTCTGAAAAAGATTTTAAGGAAATTTTAACGCTTACGCCAGTGCGCGCTGTCAATTAAAACCACGCCCCTTGCTGCTCCTTTGACCAATGAAAATATCGCTTACATCGATATTTTTGATCATTTGCATATGATTTTAAGACCACGTGGGAATTACGCTGGGATTAAAATCCGGGATTAAAATTTATATTGCAAGTTTATGTATACTATTTGTTTAAACTTAATCGAGATAAAATAATCACAGTGACTAAAGTCGGATGTGGATAAGATTCGTTTGGTCTCAAAGATTCATGCTTGAATCGAGTTCGAGGCCGTTTGGTAATAAACTATTATTACATGTATGTAATGGAAGTGTTTCTTCAAGTTGTCTTGTCATTGAGAGACATTACAGGCACAGATTGCTTCGTGAAGTCATTAAAGACCCATCTTTTTGTTTGAATCTTCTTTTTTAATATTCTTCTTCGGGTTAATCTTTTTTTGCACTGTAATAATATTTATCTTTTCTTTACTTGTATAATTGTCTGTGTACCTTTATTATGTTGTTTTTTGTAGGTTGTAATATATTTCGTTTATTTAATTTAGTATGTAAAGCGCAAGAGAGTCAGTTTGAGTATTATGCGCTCTATACTGTAAATGTATATTATACGTATCATTATTATTGTTTTTGTGTGGTTGTGCTGTCAGATGATTTGTATGAAAATTAATAACGAATTTAAGGCATAATCATATGTTTATGGGGGGAACAGTATATAACACTCAGTCATGACCTTCGAATATCTGACTTACTTGTGTCTAAAATAAGCGCGTTTAATCTTATGCGCGCGCAAAGTGTGCTAAAAGAGCGCCATATCTACACCCGTATAAACGGGTTGGTTTGTTAATTCATAATTATATTCCCGTTATGTAATCAATCAAACGAATTTGCCTTATATTATGTCTCCTTGTCGATCCGATAATTTCGTCGAAACGTCGCCCCTTCTATAGCCGATCGAAGCCGATCATGCGCGTGTTGAATGTTGATGCTCGTGGAGTTTTCGTGCTCCAGCAGCGCTGCCATAGCTTGCTTTTCGATTCAAGTCACGGAGATAAAACTGCTACTTAGTGATTTTAATTTCTGTTGTAAATTTGATGTTAAAATAATTTTCAGAATACCGATTTGCCTCATTTGCATAAAATTTGCATATCTTCCATGGCAACTACAATAAATTTTAGCGCTGGCTTAAAATTTGTAGTGACGTAGATAAAACTAAAATCGCACAGTTTCAGAATACCGATTTCCTTAAATTTTTTTTAGTGACGTAGATACAATAAATTTTAGCTTAAAATCGTTTTCAGAATACACCCCCAGTACTGCCAACAAACTGCCAATAAGTAATTGATATTTTTAGAATGTTTTACCCAAGAAATTTCTAAATTGGACAATTGCTACCCCTGGGGGTGTTACATATTTGAGACTTTTAATGAATTTTACATCAAGAATAATAAATCTTCTTGATAATATTATAAAAATAGTATCTTTAAAATAATGTATACATTTTATATAGAAAATTATGTATTTCCATAATTTAAGTCCAACTTTATAGGATCTTTGGGAAACACCCCTTGGTCACTGGGAACAATTTAAGACAACAGATAGTGTGTAGTTATAACGAGCACATACAAAGGAACACCAGGCTAGCAACTACTGCCTATTTTACCAGGGGGGTGTTTCACAAAGATCCTAAGTTGAACTTAACTCTAAGTTGGACTTAAAATACATATTTTTCTGTTATCAAAGAGATTTCATGTTCTTCATGTAAAAGTTACGAAAAGTCTAAAATACTTGCATTTTTGCTTTTGAATATATCTTGTTCCAAGGCTACAAATGGCTTACCATACTTTTAAAGTCCAACTTAGAGTTAAGTTCAACTTAGGATCTTTGTGAAACACCCCCCAGATACTTGTGGGATAGCAGCAGTATGTGTGAATAACATGCCTTGCTGGTGAACACTCGTCCCCTCTCACTGAAAGAAGGAGGCCTCAACTGATTAGCACATAACAAAACTTCCGCATAATCCAATTCATAACCAAAGAGAAAGAATTGACTTTTAATCAATAGGATAAATTTATTTTTATTAATAAAATGTCAGTTATTAAAATCATTTAAATTTATATTGTACAAAATAATATATATTTACTATAAATTACACCATGTAAAAATCAGCTCTACTCTATATAATGTGATGTGAAAGTGTATAATAATTATTTTTTATCAAAAAAACTATTGATTATTCTTATAGTGAATGAGGAGAATCTCCCAAATCATGGTTTATTAATTTGTTACCCATAGACATGTATATGCATATAAAGTGAGAGAAAGAAAATAGCCGGCTGAAGTTTCCGATGTCATACATGTATACGTGTATATACTCGGTATCGTACAAACAAATTGATATAGCACTCTTCAAATAATATAACCAATATAAAATGTATTTTTCCTTTCAACTTGTGTGTTATGCTGCTGGACTAAGAACACAATAAATGCAATTGTTGCTTTAATATGAACAGGTGAATTACAAGTTTTGTTCTTCAATCGTGTGGTGCCCATGAGATTTGGATAAATATTGTGACCAGTGAAGATAAATGACAGTGTGTTATAAAAACTGATTGATTAATATGATAATTGTGCCTAGGTTATGGTATTGGTGCGATATTGTTCGCTTTTCATGTTTATTTTGATCACCAAAATACCCTTTGATTTGTAGGAATCAACCTTTCCTTTCGATAAAAATATAATTTAAAAACTTTTAAAAAAATCTAATTTTCATAAAACTGCTCTTGTTTAACCAACAAAGAGAAACTATTTTCCTGTAAATGCATACAATTATTTTTAATTTCATATACATATATTCTATATTTACATATATACCTATTCATATGTAAATAGATTATTACTATTTACATCATTTCTATACATAAAGTAAAGATTAATTCTACTCAACTGTCGGGTATCCAGTTACCTTTATACACGTACAGCTATATATAATTAGTCATATTTCACAGTTGAATAACGTCATATTACATTTCTGCACAATGAACAATGACAAAAAGAATAATGGAAGTGTAAAGTCCAAAGAGGTTGATGGCTTGTATCCCTCCTTGTTATGTGAAGTATCGTTTTGTAGCTCTCCATTCCAAGAACCTTTTGGAAGCAACTCATGTACCCATTACTTTATTCAACCAAAAATGACTGCACCTACTGATGAAAATTGTCTTGAAAAATACTAAAATTTTACGATACAAATGCTACAAAATATAATTATCTGAAACTGCCAAGTTACTATACATGTAATGGTTGTAGATACATACAGATCTGGAAGTAAATAAACAATTTGGTGGGTTTATGGAAGGCTAACAAGTACATGTATAAATGAAAAAAGGTGCACCAAACATGTTAAATTGTTCAAAAATACCATGAATAATGAAACTGTATAAAATCATATAGCGAGTGGGATCTAAGGGTGCACCAATAGCACAATACAGAGACATTAAATTATGTATAAATGTAAAATAAATCATTGCAAAAGTACAACGGTAATGAATCATAATCATAAATAATATTAGTAATGATACAAATTATAACCACAATGACAATAACTCATAAACAGATAGCAACATTTGGATGGAATGGACGTTGACACTGTCTGTGAATGATTCTGTCCTCGGGGGAAAGTCCATCTTATAGCTATAAAATGTTCTAGTACTCTCAAATCTTGATTGGTTTGATATGCCGCATGTTGGCACCCGCTTCCTGTGGCTTGAAGAGAACGTGTAGACCATATTGGCGGGGTACGGGCGGGTCATTGTCATTGTCTGTAAAGTGTTTACATCATCAGGAAAGTCTATGTAGGAGCTCTCAACTGTTAGTCCTCTCAAATCTCGATTGGTTTGATGACTGGTTTTCTGATATGCCTCATGTTGGCACCTCCCTCCTGTGGCTTGAAGGGGGCGTGTAGACCGTAGGGGCGAGGTACGGGCAGGTCGTTGTCATCATCTGGGATGTAGGCGTTGGGGCGGGGCTCAGCGGTGGTTGCGTTCCCACCAGGCAAGATGAACTGCTCCTCTTCTTCTGCCATCTGAAAAAAAACACCCCAGAACATTGCTTTTGTTAAATTTCAGAAGAAACTTATATTTTGTTTGTTGATACATCAACCGGTTCCCTATTAGATTTTGCAATCCCCATAGAGTTAATACAAAAACTACAAGGTTACTTGTCGTCAATGGGTTAAGTGAAAATCTGCTTTTCTTCAATAATCATCAAATGAAGACCAAGCAAGTTAAGCAGTGGCTGTTTTTTTAGCATTGAGGAGATAAAAACAAAAACAAAACAAAGGTTCATGAACAAGACCAAACTAAGAGCAAACAAAGACTAGACCAAGACCCACCTGTTTCCTGGTCTCGAAGTCCACAACCCTCCTGGTCTCGTCCCTCAGCATGCGCTCCCACTCCCTGGCTGCCTCCGGTGTGGGAGCCTCCCCCTGCTCCATGCGGAGGTAGGCTTGCTGGAGACGAGCTTCCCCGTCCCGAGACCCCTGCTGGAGCTTCAGGGCCTCCGCCTGCGTCATGGAGAGCTCCGAGACCGCCGCCATCATCTTGCGGGTGATCTCCTTGATCTTAGCTTGCAGGTCGTTCACCTGTGGACAAGGGAACAATAATATAAATTAATGTGGTGCAAATTATTTGTGAAAGGACTAATATCGTTATCTACTTAATCATTAATTAATAAACAAGAAATATACAAGATTCAATTACTGGACAGATAATGGGTAAGTTAATGAGAAATAAAAGAGTTGTCAAGATTATCTGAATTGGAAATTAATTTTCTGGCAGCTAAGAAAAAGCTATTCCAGGTTGGTTTGCTTAAATTGTTTAAATCTTACACTTTTATTTTCAAAGCTTTGTTAACCCGTTCCCTTCGAGATTCTGAAATCCCAATAGACTTTGTACACAACCTACCCGGTTCCCGTAGTCAAGGGGTTAATATAACATTAATACATGTGTACACACCTTCTTTGCAAGTTCCAGTGTATCATCCTTGCCCGCATTCACCCGGTTGTTGACTCTGTCGCCCAGCCGCGCCACCTGATCAAATATCAGATCCTTCTCCAAAAGCTGCTCCTCTTTCTCTGCAAGCCGGATCTCAAGCTATCAAAGAAAAAGGTGAGAAAATATCAGTGTACATGAATGAAAGTTAAATAATTGCCTTATGCCAAACTAAAAGAGTATGAAAAGTAAGAATGATAAGGAATAAAGAAATATATATTATACAACTTTTATTTTTAGCTCCCACAAGTGTTTTAAGAACTATAGCTATGTAAGACTTCTTCAGTCTTACTGTTGAGATGCAGTGGACAAAGGTCCCTGCATTACAAGAAGAACAATCTCTTTTCTTTGTTTAGAACTAACATACTCCATCTCAGGATTGTTTCTTCTGAAAGAATCTCCCATCCCTTTTGGGGATTAACTCCCTTGCCCATGTAACCATAGTCTCACACAAATAAACAACAATGTCTTACATCTTCAATCTTCCTGTTGAGGTCAGGTAGACTGAGGTCCCTGCCTTCCAGGAAGCATACTCTCTGCTCATCGTGCTGAACTACATGTACCATACTCACTCCTAAAACATTTCCCCCAAATAAATAATGCAGTCCTTATAAGGCCTATGTAATATGGCACCTGTTCTCTTAAAGTCTCATACAAAGAATCTACCAAACCCTATGTGACTTACATCTTCAATCTTTCTGTTGAGGTCCGGTGGACTGAGGTCCCTGCCTTCCAAGAAGCGCACTCTCTGCTCATCATGAGGGTCCTCTAGCTGGTGCTCCAGCTCTGTCATCCGGTCCTGGCACTGTGCCAACTGTCAATATGTCAATTCACACTGTAAATACTATACACTTGTTATAGCCCCATAAATTTTTAAAACTGTTCTTAGATTGTCCATATAAACATCTGTATAACTGCTCTCGGACATCAACCCCTTGCCTATACTAAACATGGTGGACTATATAAAAAAGTAAGTGGGGAATTTTGAACGGAACGGTTAAAGGGCAGGGTATACTGCTACATAACAATTGTTTTCCATGAGAGGAATCATCAGTAGTACAAATTTGAGTATGATCGGCAAACAAAAGTTACAATGGTTTAAACTTAATGGAGAAGAGGGAGATGTTTTCAAAATTGCCACCATACATATATGTGACATCCCTTACCAGCATAATGACATATTTTTTGTACATACAATTTTAAGACCATTTGGGGCGGATTATAATGTGCTGGAACATTGCAATATAAACAATTATTACATATACGCCTTACATTGGAAACAACAATGATTAAAAACCCCAAACATAGGATATTGGTAACATTTCAAGTACAAAACATGCATGGACATAAGTAAAGAAGAAAAAAAATCACTATTCATTCCCTTATTTAATTTGTTTTAAGGATGGAGTACTGGTGCTAAAATAGTGCATTCTTTATAAATATGACTCTGAAGGAAGTACAAAGACTATTGAAGCCATTTTTGGGGGTGTTTTTTGTGTTTTTAATATATATACTTTCATTTCGTCCAAAATTTTATCCGCCAAACGCTTTTCATTTTTGAATAAATTTGCATAAATTAGTGAAAATAAAAAAATAAAGAAAAACAATGAAAGAAAATTATTCAAACTCTATCTCCTCTCATGTTTATTACTGGATTGAAGCCAAATTTGGCTGATATGTTATCCAACTATATCTCCATGATATGATGAAAGGAATTTTGAAAATATGCATAATATTTGAATAATTATGCGAATTACCAGATTTTCATTCAAAAAACTTGCATTTTTTGAAATATTTTGGAATGTGATAGGGCTATCAAAAAAAGCCATCATCATATTGTGCAATAGTATAAACCCAACATCCTGTCCAATTTTTAGCCCAATTGAATGATAAATAGTGAAGTTTTTAGGAAAAATGTGTGAAAAAATGACTTTTTACAGAAAATGCATGTAAAGATAACCATTATCCATTGGATGTGTACACTAACGATATGCAAATATGACGTTTGAAAGCATTTATAGTTATTTCTCAGGGCTTTTCATGCTGGATTCATGTTGAGAAGACCATAAAGATATGGTATAGCTAAAAAAAAAAAAAAAAAAAATTCAATTTTTTTTTGGATTACCAGTACT
The DNA here is from genome assembly GCA_037951105.1 of Echinarachnius parma. Lineage (NCBI taxonomy): Eukaryota > Metazoa > Echinodermata > Echinoidea > Clypeasteroida > Echinarachniidae > Echinarachnius > Echinarachnius parma. The sequence continues at coordinate 148,110 of JBAMJV010006481.1, read as the reverse complement.
CCATCAACCTCCACTTACCTGAATTTGTAGAGTTGTAAGTTCTCGATCCAAGGCTCTCTTGTTGGGTAGATTCTGTCTCAAAAGATCAATGGCCCTCTTTTCCTCTGCCACCTAGAGGTACGAAAAGAGATTAAGAAAAAGATAAGGAATTCTGGTTTATATTAGATCATGGTTTAATCAGTTAAAAATTGAATGTACACTTGATTGATATGCAATATTGATTGATAGTACGATCAATCAATAGTGAGATTAATCACTGAGCCGATTGCTACAGGGCCCTGAAAAATCTAAGATCAATTTGGTTGTTATGGTAACATTGCTATGGTAACTGACCTGCATCTTGAGGAATCTGATCTCCTCCTCCCGGGTGTGGAGGTCAACGTCGCCCCGTCGGATCATATCCTCCTGGATGTTGACCTTCTCATAGAACAGGCACACCTCCTCATTACGTTCTATCAGCTGAACACCCCTGTAAGAGAGAATAAAATCAAAATAAAAACAATGTAAAACTGCAACAAGAACAGCAACAATATAGTAGTTAATTATGCAACATGTTAAAATCGTACAATGTCATCAAACCTAGGCCGGATATGGACCTTCTCATAGAATAGACACACCTACTTTTTAATTTCTATCAGCAGAACAACTCTGCAAGTGAGAATTTACAAAATATGTAAAACCAAAATCAAACTGCATCAATAACAATGATTCATTTTTTCATGTGTTTGAAATTCAATAAATATCATAAATGGAGCCTTAAACATATGTCTTCTCACAGAATAGAAACACACAATTAGAAACAAATTATATCCATATTAATACATGTTCTTGATGATTATAATGATAAAGCTGAACATGATAGTAATGTTGATGATTACAATGATGATGATGATAATGATGATAATGATATGTATTGAGATGTGTTTTGAGATGCCTGTCCAAAGTAATATGAAATAATTCCTGCTGTGCAACCTTTCTTTTAAATGTGCTGCCCTCCACTGGTAGTTATTATTGCTTAATTTGTTTAATAAAAGTTGATGCCATACAAATTTCAAAAACAAAGAAATAAAGAAAGAAGATACAAGATGGTTCATTTTGTGCCTACCTGTCATTGCGGTGCTGCACAGCAGTCTCATATCTCTTCCTGAGCTGCACCATCTGTTCCTCAGCCTGGTTGATCATCAGGTTGAGCTTGGCGATGTCCAGTCTCTGCTGCTCTCGCTTCTCACGCATCTCCTCCTCGATTCGCTGCTGCTTGGCAAGCTCATTGCGCAACTGATCCCGCAGCACGACGGCATTCACGTGCTTCAACCGAGCCTTTTGAAGGAGCCTGTAAAGTGCGTAGGAAATCAAAATGTATTAAAGTAGTTGCCTTGAGATAAGTAGATTCGTTTGGTAAGCTCTTGCTTCCAACTTTCTCACTTCTCATTTGACTCATTGTATGTAGGATGTCTATGTATCAGCTTCCTTGTTTTGTTTGGCTTAATACATAGTAGTTTACAGGGATGCAAACTAGCTACAAGCTGAAAGCTTCAAAACTGACCTCAGAATCTTTATTTGTCTGGAAAATTACTTAAATGAGCCTCTAATAATAGGGTCAACAAGGCCTGATTTTGAGGGTTTGCCAGAAAACTGGGAGGACTAATTGGCTACTTGTTTATCAACTGCAAAATATACCAACTTACCTTTCATTTTTATGGCAGGAGGTCCTAAGGATCTCAATCTCATTTTGCAGTATCTTGATCTTCTCCCTCATCTCAGCGGCTTTCTGCGTGCTGGCCTGGATCAGGTTCACGCACTTGTTGCGCTCGTTCTTGATCACGTCGTACATCTTGGCAAACTCCCGTAATCTGTACACAAAGGTAATTAAGATCAACATCAAATCAATTTATTTCATATGTAAAGTGGATTATGTTCATGCAATATACACTTTTCATCCAGTCATGGCCAATTAATTGACCACACTTCAGCTAAGCTACTAATCCCTCTAATAAGCATTCTAGCTGAATTACCATTTAGACAAACAAAAGCTCTTCCACAAAATGTCTTTTCTATAATATTTGGCCTAAATTCATATTTCACAAACCACCCAAAATGTATAAATCTAACCTAAACCTCCCCTAAAACCCTAATGTTAAATTATAACGTGCCAAAAAGTCACCAGAGCCCCGTTGCAGAAAGACATGCAAACGATTGTAAAGTTGCAATTAATTGCAAGTCAGAAAATATGCACTTTTGAACCAATCAAATATGAGCATTCAGTCACATGATCTGACTTACAAGTAATTGCAACTTTACAATTGATTGTGTCTCTTTCTGCAACGAGCCCCCCCCCCCCCCCCCCTGTAGCGGCAGATGTCGCGTCACCCCAAATTACCTGATCATCATCTCCTGGTACTTCTTCTTGTTGTCGATGATGGAGAGGTCTTTGGCCTTGAGGTCATCCAGGGCCCGGTGGTAGCGCATCTCTGCTCGCATGTAATCCCTCGCCTTCTGTTCACGTTCGTCTCCCTTGATGGCCGCCAACCGCGTCAACTCCACAACCTCGATACGAAGATCACTCTGCTCATACAAAAGCCTTTCTTCTTCTGCTATGCTCTGTTCAACCTTTACTTGCTCTACTGCAGTGAATGAATTCTGGATTAAAAAGAAGAAAATGAAGATCTTGACTAGTTTTTCATCCCAAATTACCTGTATTTCTTGTCTCCTTTAAAGCATGCCGACAAGGTCAGTTCTACACCGCAAGCTTTTGCTTTTAAATTAATTTGTGAATTGAAGAGGCCTAAAATAGAAGAAAAAGATATTGTCTCATTCTGTCATTTTAACTTGAATATACTTTCCCCCAAAGATATGACTTGAATGACATTTTCACTGGCCTAAAGTAAAAACGAAGTAGTGACATCACATTTTGGTGATAGAATATGGTAATATTTCTAAAGAACTTATTCTTTGATTTTGGCTTTTGGTATTGGGCTGGAACTGGATAAATGCCTTCTTAGCAACCCGCTAAGTCACAGGTTTCTGGCTTGCCTGATATTGTTAAGAACCATTACCGATGGCCATGAATAGCTGTGACATCACTCTTTAGTACTGTACCGCATATTGTGCAAAAAAGGGTCATAAATAAATGGAAATGTAATATCATGACAATTACCTGATCGGCCAATAACCTCTTGGTCTTCTCAACTTCAGTCTGGAGCTCCTTCCTCTTATCCAGCAGGGTGCCATCATTAATCTTGGGTCCACTGTCAGCTTGACCTTTCACCTTGTCATATATTGTCTGTAAAATAGCACAAATAAACGATTATCAATCAAATTACGGTGGCAAGTGCATGCAAGCGCAGTAAGGGTTATAATCAAAGGTTCTTTTCTTTCTCACTCTGGAATGCGATATTGTGGTATATAAGGATATAGAGTAGGCTTGGGCGTGAGAACCGATTACCCGATTCTACTCGACTCCAGAATTGGGAATCGGCCCTCGATTCTTGAATAGCGTGGAACCGGGTAACCGATTCTGTGTCTATTGACTCGCGAGAAGGGGAGAGTCGGCTCTAATCCCGACTCTCCTCGGTCATAATCGGAATAGACGCAAACTAAATAGCGCGGCCCGGCATCATTTACTTATTGAACGCATGAAACCGCCGTGTCTCACGCACACTGCACAGACAGTCTTTCCTCGTCTCTCCCGTCTTAAATAATTTCAAGAAAACAACGGTGGCGCGCGCGCCAATAGACTAGACGTGTACATGTACTTCAGTACATGCCCATATATAGAAGTATGACTCACAGAACATACGAGCATGTACGTTCGTGTATGCAGCATAGCATTGCAAGCGAAGCAAAACTCCGCATGCAATGCTCGCGCTGGCTCCGATATGGATATATTTGGTGGCGATGTGCTGTTTATGTCGCTGTTTGCGAACTTTTTAATATATCAGGTAAGAAAATTCTATTTGAATGTTGTAACTGGTACTTGCAATTGTACCTGCCTTACGCGGTATAGCGCTACTAGAAAGTTCACCATTGTACTAATGGTTTCAGTTATCTCTCGCTCGGAACCGATGTACTTCCCATGTACACAGAGGGTATGATTGTGTGATTTTGCAGGTATGAATTATGTGTACGATCTCATTGAGAACCGATTCCGCTCAGAAGTGAGACATGGGTATGGAACCGGAATCGACTCCAAGCTGGGGCAGAACCGCCCAAGCCTAATATAGAGGGAGGGCATTTTAGGGCAATATTCAAATAAACCCCTCAAAAAAAGTTCAGAAAGTCAACTTTGATCGATTATATCACTCTTATTGTCAAATTGTATTTTTAGTGTCATTGCAATGCATTATGATTTCCCTTTAAAATGGTAATTTATTTGTCATTTATTTAAAATCAGGGAATACGCAGTGCGTTTCAGAATGGAGGACGGTCAGAAGTCAAATGTCGCAAAATGGGCCGAAAGTATTCAATTGGGAAATTTGACTCTTGTGTCGTATTTTTTAATGTTCAAGTTGTATCGAAGATTGTAACGTGTTCAAATGATTTAAACTTATCAAATTTGGTATCATTTTAAAGCCCATGGGCGGTATTCTGAAAGCAAATTAGCACTCAATCAGCGTTTTCGTATTCTGAAAGCCAAATTAACTTCTCAATCATTTAACTACCATGGTAACAAGCGTTTGGCGGGAAATCATTACGCGCAGTTGTGTAATCTGCGCGCATCTTATTACGCGCAATTTAATTGCAAATTGGTATTCTGAAAGCTTAATTAGCGGTCATTTAAGTCTGAAGATAATGAAAAAGTTAAAAGAGCTATAGACCTCTCATAAGTCATAACTAGCACCGGGAGGGAGTAAATTTGAACCACGAACTCACATCCCAGCATGGCTGGGGTTTTCTCGCACATAATGACGCATATCGTAATCGCTATCACAGAGATAGAATATTGCATTAGACAACATTGATTCACATAATATTATTAAAAAGTCTATTAATCCATTTACGTTTCCGCATAATATAGTTACACATTGTAATAGATCATCACTACTTTTGAACAAGCATAATGATGGTGAATAATGGTAACATTATCTTCTTTGTGAATTAAAAGTCCATCTAATAGATGCAACGTGTATAACAAAAAAGGTTAATGGAAAGAATTATCTTCTTTCCATTAAAATGCAGCAGTGTGTATGCCTCTATTGCATAACGGTTTATATTACATTTCCTTCACATTATTCAAGAATGTATAGACATATACTTTGTGATTATGTCAAATATTATCTGATTACAGCAATAATAACAACATATAAGTATTTTATTTTATAAAAGAAAGAAAATGATGCTAAAATGATATTAGTCAAGTATTGTATACATTTTTTGCTTCTAGGGATAACTAAATCATCATAACCTTTTTGTTATACACGTTGCAAGATCTATTAGATGGACTTTTAATTCACAAATACAATCAGACAAATATTGGAGGCATTTGAATGATATAAATATCAAAACTTGCAAACAATATTCACTTTTTATATTAAATGTATCCTTTATAAAACAGCGTAAAGTTAAAATTTGATGATTTCATCATCATGGCCTAGGGTACATGGTTTCATTTTGGAGGAAAACACAATTATTGAAGGATGTATCTTATCCAAATTAATTAAGTTTAATTTCAATAACAGAAACACGCAAATGTTCATTATTAAATGTCCTTTAGTAACCGACATGTCGATTGATTTCATATTGCTGCAATTAACATTGAAATGAAATGATTTGTTATTCATACCTTTTTATCCTAGACAGGGGTATTGAACATATTGACTTACAGGAAATGTCTCGTTGAATAAAATAACATAGCTACAAATTACACAATATTTACAAAGTAATATTTCTTTCAATCAAAGGTGTGATACAATGACTATGCAGGCATTAGATGATATAGTTACAAATTAATTATTTCAGAATTATCACAGTGAAAACAAAATATATGGAGTGATTTTCAACGGTAGAGATGAGAGCAGAGGGCCATGCCAAGAAGGAGGTCACATGCGCGTTAGTGCGCGTAAAAATCTTGTAACAGCCTATTTGATTGGATGGAATATTAATGAGGTGGGAGGAGCTTAAGATAGTCGCGCAGAAGTTAATTGAACGCTGATTGAGCTTTCAGAATACAGATTTTCCACTCAATCAGCGTGCAATTAAATCATGGACTTAACCCTATATAGCCCGGGGGGGGGGGCTAAAATGGCCCCCCCCTCGACATTTTTCGCGATAATTTTTTAACGCGAAAAAAACTTGCGCTGAAATTTCATGACTTTTTTCTATTGGGTCTTGCGCATCTTTTGAAATAAAATTTTTGAAAATCGGACCTACCGTTATGAAGTCACATGACCTTTTGTCTATGCATGTCAGCCCGAAAATTGCTAAATTTTTTGATTTGTGTACAAAACATATGGAAATATCAGTTTTCATAAAAAGAGATATATCATTGGTTATTTGGTCTTGTTTACATTTTAGGTGTTTGTTTTGGGGTTCATATTAGTTGATTTATCGTTAGAAATAAAATAAACAACAAAAACAATAAAATACATAAGCTAAAAAAACAAAGAAATACATAAGAAATTATAAAAACAATAGAAAACATAAGGAAGAACCTGGCTCTTCCAAATTTTTTGGTTGTATTATTATTCCAAATGGTCTAAAGAACATATGTAGTGAAAACCAATGTTCAATTATGAAGAATATATGATTTATGGGTAAAAATATGAATTTATGACCTTATTTGCATAAATTACCATAATTATGCAAAAATAATGCATTTTTCTAAAAATTTAAAATTACCATAGTATTCTATACACTTCACTGAACATGCGTGCAAGTTTTCGCGGCGAACGGCCGCTTCGCGGCCGAGATCTTAGGGGGGGGCCAAATTAGCCCCCCCCCCCCGGCTATGCATTTTCAAAATAGCCCGGGCTATATAGGGTTAAGTGCATATTTAAATGAAAAGTTGAATGAGCTTTCAGAATACCCCCCCAGGTGTCTATCTTTTCAATACAATTATGTCCGTAACCATTTTATTAACAGGTTAAGTATGGTACAGCTGAATATGGGGAGGGCCGAAATTGAAATGTTTCAAAATGCATTTAATTTTGTGAAATTGAAGGCGTTGCATCGAAAAACGACTATTGGAGGAGATGTTTTGGGGTTTTACATTGCATAATCATCAGTAAATTTAACTTCATGTGAAAGCGTGTTTATTTTTCCTTAAAATCATGTCTCACCTGTAATAATTATGCTATTGGGGTGTGTGCAGGAAAACCGGATATGGGGGTCTATTAATGCTATGAATTTAAGACCGTGGCTTCTTGTTTCAAGATTCCGGTAAGATATTGTTGTATTAATCATAACTCTATCACAGGGAATAATTTTCCCGGTATCGCATCGCAATTCGCGATGTATTTTTAGCCATTTGCTATGCATATTTTTTTATGAATCGTACTTGTGCGCTGCAATGCAGATGTGGAAACATACATGTTTCACACACAGCCAGCCAGTCCTGAGCTGTGTAAACATACATGTTTCACACACAGCAGCCAGCCCTGTGTATGCAAAGTATGCAGACATGCAGTCTAGACATGCAGCTCTTCCAAGCTATACACAGGCTAGGCACACACTGCCGGCCGGCTAGCCCAGTGAGTGTGTATGCAATGTACTGCACACTGGGCTGATGTATCGCACGCTATACAGTTTTCCAGTACAGTACACTTTTCTTACCTCATTTGGTCATTGTGTGTGGTGTTAATGTGCATTATGATTGCCTGAAAAAAATTGCTATACAAGTTTATCCAATTGCTATACAAAAATTATTTTGTATAGCAGATTTGCTATGCAATTTTTGGGCTGGAAATTATTCCCTGTATCATCATTCAGTGTTGCACTATCGGAGAGCTCGTTAATTTATCTTTAATATGATTTCTCATTTGCAATGATTATGCTGAAAGTGAGTGTGCAGTACAGGAAACTCACAAACTTGATGTATTGAAAATGCATCAAATTTCTCTAAACCTACGCAAACTGGCATATTAGCGCCCTCTTTGACCGTGTAGGTATGCCCTTATTACCACATATCAAACGGTATAACTTCGACCTTGCAATGTGTCATTTTGAGCCCCATACATTTAGAGGTACTACACACACCTGAATCACATAACCACTATGAATGGGGCATTATTTTATTGACAAATTAATACGCTTCAACATGATGTTGAATTTCATAATGATTATGTAAAGTAAAGTACTACAATATCCCCACAAAAAGTCGTTTTTGGATGCAACGCCTTCAATTTCACACAATCAAATGCATTTTGTTTACATTTTGCTGTCGATCCCCAATATTCACCTTAATTGTACCTACCCGGCTTTCATAATCATTCCAAGTGAGGCGTCATTGGAAAGATAATTAAACAGGCTTTTGTCTGACACCATATTCAACAGAATCTCTTCATTGTCAAGATATTCATTGTCAAAAGAATTTGAACTCGAGAAAGACCGTGATATGGGTGTCAGACCTTCCAACTGAAGTTTGTTTTTGTGACATTTCACTTCTGACCTTCCCCCGTTCTCAAATATACTACGCATACCCCGTACTCGTGATGCTTACGAATTTGGTATCATTTTAAAGAGGTATACAAAATGTTTCAAGTGATACCAAATATAACCATTATGATTTCATATGATCAAACTTGAGTTTCCAAACTTTTTTTGAGGGGTTTACACGAGTGTGTGCTTGGCTCGCATTGGCAGCCTTGAGTAACTCAGTCTTCTTGAGGTTCACAAGATCACTCTTTCCCCCTCGATAGGGCAGTAATGGGGCATGTTAAGGCATTAATTTTAGGGCTGTATTCAAATTACCTGAGTGTGTGCGTGTCCCTCATTGGCTACTTTGAGCTGCAACTCGGTCTTCTTGAGGTTTCTAAGATCTCTCTCTTTCTCCCTCACCTTCCTGGCATAGATCTCATGCTGGTTCTTCTTCTCCATCTGGATGTGCCGCAGACTCAGGTCAAGGGTCGCTCTGCAAACAAAAAACAGTTATGAATTGAATTAATTGGGCCATAAAACTGGTATCCTAACCCTAACCTTGATCATTTGACCAAAATAAAATAAACAATGGCAACAACAAACAAAGAGGTCTACAAACAACTAGATTAAGAAAGACAACTACATACTTGTCTCCCATGTAGACGGCTTCTTTCTCCTTCTGGTACTCATAGTCCTTCATGCACATGTCAAACTTCCTCTGCTGTTCCTCCAGGCCGGTCTGAGCCCTGGCCTTCTCCCTCTCCAACTGGAACTTCTCCTCCGTCAGCTGCTGTTGCCTTGACAACAGATCCTGCAGATGTGCTGCCAGGTCTCCGTATTCTTCATCCTTTTCACCTCGGTTTCGTTCAACTTCACTGTAAATGGAGAAAAAGGCAGATCAATTAGTTACTAGAGGCCCAGCGCCACTCCGTGACATGTGGTATGCGGCAATACTTTGATAGCTTGGTGCGCTAGCTTAGGGTCCGGGCACACCGAACTTCAAACCATTAGAAATCTACGTTAGCAGATATACAACCGTGGCGGGCAACACGGCCTATGTATTGCATGTGTACAATATACATAGCAGCGCAGTGTATGTGTATTCTGTTATGATCACCCTGTAGCCAAGCCACAGAGATCGTAGATACTAGGAACAAAATCAGGTTTTCTCTTTCTCTCTATGTCTAACTAGAACTTCTCATCTGTCAGCTGTTGTTGCCTTGAAAACAGATCCTGCAGATGATCTGCCTGGTCTTCTTCGTCTTCTCTTCTTGTTGTTGCTCAAATTCACCGTAAAGGGAGAACATCTAAGAGACATACCAAAGAATGTTATCAATCATGCCACTATCAAATTAAATTGTTCACTCAGGTTTTCTCTATCTCGATCTTTAAAGGAACTACAGCGTCTAGATGGCCTAATTTTCACAATTCGGCTCTCTCTATGTAAATTTTCCCGAAGAAAAAGAATTTGGCACTAATTTCTCATGAAATCAATCAATTTTGTGGCAATTAGTAAATATATAATTGTCTTGGGACCGCCCCTTTTAAATCGCCAACATGTGACGTCATCTAAAGAACGGACTAATGAACTAAATTCTATAGATGACGCGTCATGACGTAAGCCAATGAATTGTCAATCACCTGTCGATCACGCTGCCGATTCCGGACCCTAAATGTGGGTGGGGCGTAAATTGGCTGCTAAGTGAGATTTGGCATCAGAAAACTAGTCTTAAATCACTACTGTGTTTATTTTCAGGGATTTTCTTTGGCAGACCTATGTTTCAAGTCATCAACTAGGGAATAAGTGTTAAAGTACGTTGTATTCTTTAGGTCCTTTAAGTCCAAATAAGCAGAATGGTCTTCATAATTTTCATCATCTCTCCCCTCTCTGTCGCTCAATTTTACCATGAAGGGAGATTATCAAAGAATCAAATTTCATAGACAAGTTCACTTACATAGGGGATTAAGAAACGTGGTTTAAATATATACAAGTAGTAACTTGAACATGTTTGACGTATATTCAAACTCTGGCTAAACTTACTTCTTGGCTTTGTTCATCTTGTCCATATCTTTGATAAGCTGTCCTGGCAGGGAATGAACAGCAACTAGGTCCTCTTTCAACTTGTCTTGATTCTCAACCTAGATACAAAACAAAGCATACAATCATGTTGAAGGCTTGAACATATCATCTAGTATGCTCCCCAGGGAGAAGGTCTACAAGATAATTGTGAAGGTTTTAACTGTACCTTATCCCAGGGATAATAATAATGAAGCAATATTACAAGTCTTTTTTGGGGCATAATCTAGATGGCAGTGAGCACAACAAAATGGGGCATTTAGGAAGGCAATATACAGAGGAAAAGATCCTATAGATGATTGATCAAAACAAAAGAATGCAAATTACATTTGATGCAAGCATTGATTGAACCTAAATAGAAAACAAAAGCATCAAAGATAATTTCTCCTAAATTTTTGTCACTATTGAACTTTAAAGTCTCCTTTCAAGAGGTTTTTCAGGCAAGTATAAATCAAACAAATGAGTGCACTTGATGCATACAATTTTATAGTACTTTGACTTTGACCTTTGACCTAGCCACTGACCTCTCCCTCCAGTTCCTTGAGCTCCAGGTCAATCTGTCTGTTGCGCATGGCCAGCTCCTCCTTCAGATTCTTGGCCTCCAGCTGGCGCTGTCCGATCTCCTGCCGCAGCTCGTCAACATGCTTGTTCAGCTCCTTGGTCCGCTTCTCGATCTCCTCCTTCTTGGGCAGCCGGTCATACTCCCGCTCCAACATCCTCTTTTCCTCTTGCAAGCTGAAAAGATAATTACATGAGAGAAAATTAGCCAGTTTAATCTTCATGGCAAAGAGATTTTAGTTTGTACTTTTAAAAAAAATGTCCACAAAAAAGTATACCACATACCTTTAAAAGGAGAACATTTTGAATTTATTTTTTCTTTTGTCACTATTTTCTTCTTCCTTGGCAGCTTGTCCTCCTTACATATTATTCTCCATTTTTAAACATACACTTTTAAAACAATGTTTGAAGATGATTGGCATGTATTAACCCATTCAGGACTAACTGATTTTGCTATAACATTTACCATTCTCTATCTAACCCTTGCCCAAATAGATCGAAAAGATCTGTCCTGAATGGGTTAAGAGCAGTTTAAACTTGTTTCATTGTACCAGTAAACTGATGGTCACACTGACAATATTGACTGCACTAAATGTATATCCACCTTCAAGTCACATCATTGGATAGAAGGGACAGGTGGGATGTGAGAATATGTAGTTCTAATACAAATAACAAAACAGGGGAACTTTCATATTTTATAATTATGATTAAATCAATCTACGTCTTACTCTACATCCCATCACATGACCGGACACTCACTTTTCAATCTTGAAATCATACTGGTAGTTCCTTTCATCGGCCTGGTCGATCTGGTTGATGTGCTTGAGCAGCTGAGCTCGCAGCTTGCTTGTCTCTGTGTTACAGTTCTCTGGGAAGTCATCTGCCTTGTCCAACTCAACGGTTTGTTTCTCCAGCATCTGCGTAAATTCCTTGGCATTCTGCAACAGGCTCAATTCAGACTCCCTTGTTCTAAAACGCATCAAAGTCAATTGATTGTACAATAACTCAGAGAATTAATTTCACTACTGACAGTTATATAAAGTCATCTGCCTTTTCCAACTCAACAGTCTGTTTTTCAAGATCTGGGAAAATTCCTTGGCCTACTGCGACAGGCTCAGTTCTGACTCTCTTGTTCTAAGCAGAGCAGCATTAATTTGAACCATAATTTGATGGATTACAGATGATTATTGTTAGCAGTATATGATCACCTAACAAAACAATATTCTTTTATCATTCTCAGCATTAAATATGATAATTGTTACTCAATACCTTAGCTTTTTAAATTAGTCAAAAGAAAAAAAGACTTATATTAAAGCAGAGGCTTTGTAATTTTATTGTAATTTATCATGCAACATTTTGTGTGGTACTGAAACAATGGAAAGATGGTTACCTACCAAGTGCTGTAAAAAATTAATTACATTCTACTTGATATATTAAATCAAATGTCAAAACTTACCTGCCAAGAGTTTTGTGAAGCTCTGTGTATTTGGCTTTGAGTTGAGCGACTCTCGTTCCTGTAAGTTTTCCCTCTTGAAAGAGCTGTTGATGAGGAAATATTTCATAGATATTCTCATGGGTTGTTGGCACAAACATTGAATAGTTTCTACTTTCATCTTTATTTGAATCAAAAAGTGTTAATGTCATTCTAAAATGAAAAAAAAAGAGCAAAGAAAATTAGACTTCGCCGGAAAATAAATCCTAGACTTCCAGATTGCTAGATCGGTGCTCTAACCAATTGCATTAAGCCACAAAGCCCTACTGATGGTGGTTATTCCCAGAAACCATTTTCAATGCTTGTGCCAGGCAGAGGTTATAAAAACCAGACACAATCCCAAAAGGGATATGAAATCAACTTCGGGAAAATGTGAGGGATCATGCGAAGTGATGAAGGTTTTTTTTAATAAAGTAAATTCACATAAAGAGGACGTTCAGACGTTCTTCTAGTTTGACTATTCATTCATTGGTAGCTGTGACTTAGTCTATATTCTTGAAGAGTTTGCCCTTGTTTTGATCATGGCATTTAAGACATTGTATCTCCATCCTCACTTACCTCATCCAGACACTGGAAGGCGGGGCTGGCCGACACCTCCACTTGCCCTTCCTCCTGTAGGATGACCTTTGGGGCCAGTGGAGCGATGGCCGGCTCAAACTTATCATCATCCCTTCCGTGGCTACTCATGATGATCGTGCACAGATTCCCTCTTCGATCTTACCCAAAGCCTGTGAATGCAAGAAAAATAAAATCAAAGAAAACAGTTAGAAAATTGCAAAATACAATGTACTGTATCTTTGGTTGGTAGACTAGACATAATAGACAAACAATAGTGCAGGATAGTTGTAGGATAATTGCCTAAAAAACATATATTTTAATTTTTTTAAATTACAATTCTTGACACACGTATTAATTCTTGATTTGTGAAAAAAGACAAAACCACACTAGCTCTATCACTGATAGTGATAGATGATGGCAGTGTTATTCATAGGCAAGCCTCAACACTATCTTTTCTTTTTACTTGCCTGTTCCGGCAAGCAAAATCAGGAATGTTAAAATTTTACTTGTCCAAACCAAATTTTTACTTGCCCATAAAACGTGTGAACAAAAAAGAAAAATCCATTCTGCTAGGTAGCTCGATCTGCTTGGCAAAATTCTCTCGTTTGTAGTCTATGAGATTTGCTCATGAGGAATACAAATTTTCTATCCTAGTTGAACATAAATGTTACTTGCCTGATCGCCTAACCAAATTAGACCATTTATGAAATTTGACTTGCCGACATCAAATTTGACTTGCCCTGGGCAATACTAATAGGGCAAGTGCTAGTGTCGAGACATTTCATATGGCAAAACTAGTGTACATCTAGTTTGGGTTAGTAAATCAACAATGCAATTTACCTTAATTTTAATCTTAATTTTGTTTTGACTTTAAGGAGAGAAGTACACTACACTCAACATAGATCGACAAATCTATCGCTTTCATGGCCTTTTTGACATTATTATTGTTATTTTCACTGTCGGCATTCTAGCGATAGACGCGACCGATACGCGGTGCCTTAAGAGGCAAGAACACCGTAAGTCCGCAGTAAAAGTTACTTACGGAATAACATTTTTGTTGGGACATAAAACACCACATTCTCACACTTTGAGCGACATTTGTAGCCCTATCAATACATTTAGGGCTGATATAATACTTTAACTCACCGATATCGTGTGTCGCTATACATGTCATTCTATAATTACGGCGAATTGTGAGATTTTCCACAATTTTCCATGCCTCTTCTTCGGTCTTTCGCGGTACTTTTTGTTCAAACTGCAAAAAAAAAAAATATAACGTGCATCCGTATGCGCGAACACTTTTTCAGAAACTTAGGCAGCTAGGTACGGTACAGCGCGCGCGCCGCAAAGCTGCTATAACTTGGCGCGCCCAAGTTCTGTATAACAGCTTTGCGGCGCGCGCGCTGTACCGTACCTAGCTGCCTAAGTTTCTGAAAAAGTGTTCGCGCATACGGATGCACGTTATATTTTTTTTTTTTTGCAGTTTGAACAAAAAGTACCGCGAAAGACCGAAGAAGAGGCATGGAAAATTGTGGAAAATCTCACAATTCGCCGTAATTATAGAATGACATGTATAGCGACACACGATATCGGTGAGTTAAAGTATTATATCAGCCCTAAATGTATTGATAGGGCTACAAATGTCGCTCAAAGTGTGAGAATGTGGTGTTTTATGTCCCAACAAAAATGTTATTCCGTAAGTAACTTTTACTGCGGACTTACGGTGTTCTTGCCTCTTAAGGCACCGCGTATCGGTCGCGTCTATCGCTAGAATGCCGACAGTGAAAATAACAATAATAATGTCAAAAAGGCCATGAAAGCGATAGATTTGTCGATCTACACTCAACACTGCTAATACTAATTACTAGCGTGCATATGCACTATAGAAACACTGCTTAAATACTTTTAAGACATTTGAATATTAAATCTCGACTTTCTTTTTCAAATAAGATATATTAGATAGTCAAAATAACAGAACAATTGAGTATTGACTTGTTTGGCATAAAATATTCTAATTGAATGCAAGTTGCAACACAAAATTACACAACCGCCAAAACTCAAAAGGCCAACGCAACGCTAGTACTATACTTTAGTAGTAGTAACAATAATTGAATAAGAACATTACTCAGTCACACACATGCACACTCAAGAAGCATCAAGTCAAGTCTCATATCACTTTTGAGTTTTGTCTTTTAAAATACATTCAATTTCAACTATTATATAAATTATGCTGAAGCTGTGGCTGTGCATGAACTGGACGGTGTCTCACGATCACCCTACCCGGGAGCAGCGGCGCACCTGCTCTGATTACTAGTCCCTTATTCCATGTCAATTATAATCACGTTTTTCATAGACTTACTTCTACTATTTTACTTACGAATACAAGTGTCAAACTTTTATGGAAGACAAAATGGATTTTCCACCTCTTCTTGCATACTATCTTATCAAGTCACGACATACTGTTCATAAGAAAACCCAAACCAAAACTCGAAAAGTTTGTCCCAATTTTGATCCACACACTTCTCCAAACAGCTTCTTCAGTATCCATGGACAACTGCGCATGCTCATTTTGGTAAGAAACATATGTTGCCAATTATAGCAATACACAGTAGTGATTCAATCTAAATTAATAAATGTCTATTTTCAAACCGATCAATAATGTTGATTTAAAAATTAAATTATCATCACATACTTTATTTCTCTTTAAAATTAACTACAAACAACTTTAAAAAATGATTTAAAATTAGAATTTCGTCGGATACGCACGCACGTTTATTTCTAAATTGTCCAGTTTCAGTAAGATACAGCCCCAGTCGTTCGCTCTGGCGTTAGTTCAAGTTGTCTTAAATTTTATATTTTCAGAAGAAGGTAACACAGTATTCCAGCATTTAGGAAACATTTTATTACATCATGAAGATTGAAGAAGTTAAAAGCACAACAAAAACTCAACGAGTTGCTAGTCACAGTCATGTAAAAGGTATTGGATTGGATGATTCTGGAAATGCCACGACTTCGACATCCGCAGGACTCGTCGGGCAAGAAATGGCAAGAGAGGTAAAAAAAAAAAAAAAAAACAGTCATAATGAAACAAATTTTGTTTACATCTTGAACAAAGTACAATCCAATAGTTATACTCTGCAAATAATGATATATATATATGTATGCATATTAAGTGGCGCTAATGTGGTTTCGTACCCCCTTTTTTTTTTTTTTTTTTTTTTTAAAGCTTGCCTTTAAGGCTTTATTTCCCAACACTTTTTTTGTCTTTTAAAGTCAGCTAAATTAGTTCGGCAAAACTATACTTTCTACTAAAACTTAAGTATAGTTTTGCCATTAGTTCGTATTACTCACTGCACTTTGTCCTTATCCCTTGATGGTCTGTTGTAATATTTTGGTCAACATTTAAGGCCTTTTTTTGGCGATGGTTTTGAAAGCGTCGCGGCACCAGCTTCGCGGTCGCACAAATTGAAAAAGCGGGACTTCACGAGCAGCTATGCCGTTACCTACCGGTGACATGAACGTGGAGAGAGTACCGTACTCCTGCGCGCGCCGTACCGGTTACATCCATAGCTGAAGCGATGTATGGTGGCTCTAAATGTGGAACGTAAAAAAAACATGATCATACGGCCACCCGCTTGATCAATTGATTACGTTTCAGATTTATAGCCACCATACATCGCTTCAGCTATGGATGTAACCGGTACGGCGCGCGCAGGAGTACGGTACTCTCTCCACGTTCATGTCACCGGTAGCTAACGGCATAGCTGCTCGTGAAGTCCCGCTATTTCGATTTGTGCGACCGCGAAGCTGGTACCGCGACGCTTTCAAAACCATCGATTAAAGTCGCCAAAAAAAGGGCTTGAATGTTGACCAAAATATTACAACAGACCATCGAGGGATAAGGACAAAGTGCAGTGAGTAATACGAACTAATTTAGTTGAGTTTGAAGACAAATAAAGGCTTTTTAAAGCATTGAAAAAAAAAAAAAAGAAAAAAAAAAGGGGTACGAAACCACATTAGCGCCTATTAAGTTATTAAGTTGATGAGAATCGAATTTATTAGACATTTAATTAAAGCCAAAACTCAAGTCAAGACAAAAGACAAACAAATGCAAAACGAGACAAAAAGTCAAAAGCCTTAAATTTTGTTAAAGGGACTTAGTAACATTGTCCAAATCCTCAAAATAAAATTGTAATTCTAGCGGTTCCTTTATACCTTGTTGTATTCGTATTAACAATAAAATCATGGGACAGCTTTCGGTTTTTCAAATTTCCCTTTCATTACAAAGATATGTATGATTGAAGTATTTAGATAAGAAAATCTCCGGGCGAGATTTTCATCCCTGTACGAATTGAATGCAGTGAGTTGGTGAATATCACCCAATATCACTTTGCATTTTCGCTCATTACTTGGCCATACATTGTCCATTTGACCTGAAATTTTCACACAATACCCTGAGGACATATGAGATAACAACAGTATACATTGCATCAACCATTCATCAGTTTTTGCACATCTCAACAAAGTTACTAGATCCCTTTAAGCCTAGCCCTGGCCCACATCTACAATGTATTGTAAATGTCCTGATAGGACCATTTACTGCTCACAGTGGTAAAAATCTACGGGACACAATTTGAACTACAAACAGAGAGAAAAGAACAGCATATCTAAAGTTAAAAATTGCATACCTAGATTGAAGCTGATTTTATGATTTATTGTACAAAATTTAATTTTCAAAATGATAAGTCATACTTACAAAAATCGTCATATAAGTTCCATTTCTTTCTCTTCCTGCTCGATGTCCCATCGTAAACAAAGAAAGCCCGCCCGCAACATGCGGAGGCCGCTTATTATTGTCCAAAACAAGCCAACTCGCGATCTGCAAGCATGCCCGCCGTATCCGATTTCGGATACGCCGTATCAGAATTCGGATACGCCGTGTCAGAATTCGGATACGGTAACACGTGTGGTGTGGGAAGCTTGCGGGAAATACATGACAGTCATCCAGATAGCAGCAACACTTTCGAGAGGGATCACGACTGAGATTTTCTCAGTCTTTTTATTTTCCAAAACTGCAGATTTTCCATTTTTTTCGACATTTGAAGAATAATTTGGACCATTTTGGTAAGTTCATATAACACTTGTATCATTTTTAGGGCCAGTCATGATTGATTTTGTTGAATTTAAGATAAGAATTTTGTGTGAAATTTTGACAAACTTTTTTTGTACTGTCCCACATTGTTCCCGTATAGCGCAGCATTACAATGTAGTGTTGTGTGCCCTGGCCTAGATCGACAAATCTAGCTCTTTCATCTGTTCATGGCCTCTCTGACATTATTACTGACATATTTTACTGTCGGCATACTAGCGCTAGACGCTATGATTGCTACCCGCCTTGCGGGCCAAGAACACCGTCAACGACGACCATTGATTTGTGGATTACGGAAAGTCAGTTACTGGCCATGCAGTTATTAAGTCTCGTAAATTTGGCTTTTTGCAGGAATTTTGTAGTCCTATCAATAATTTCGGGCTACTAATGATACATTAACTCATTGATCTCGTGTGTCCCACTACATGTCATGCTGTAATTACGTCGATTTGGGGGATTTTCCAACGTTTTCTTTCGCTTTTTCTCCATCTTTCGCCGACCTTCGTTCAAACTGCCATTAATGCGCATGCGTCGTTTACCGGCCAAATTGCCAAAACAGAGGCAAAAACAAGTAAAAATTCTTTATCCATTCAGTTATGAACCGTGCACACAAAAGAGAACTTTTACTCGTATTTGCACCTGTATTCCCTTCATTTACATGCAGTTTCCCTACTCAAATTGATTGTCTAGTATTTTATTTTTAGATAAATATTTAAAGGTAATTATTAGGTATTTCAAATTTACCCCTCCAGACACAATTTCATTATATGTAGCTATATCATGAAGTATGACATGGAAACTATTTTATTCCTTTTAGAGTAACTCCTAAAGGTAAGACCTATTTATTCTGAAATTTTGGAGAGTATCTTAGCAAGGATTCTTTTGATAATCAGTGGTAAAACACAAACAAATACTTTTTACCTGGCTTGCCATTACTTTAACACTGAAAATGTCCTGTACGTTACACTTTTGTCCTGTACGTCACATGTGCTAATTAGCTAATAAAATTGAAACGAAAAATGCTGTTTTCTTAAAACTTAGCTTGCCAGTCAGGAGTATGATGAATTAGAACTTCACATAATATGAAAGAAAACAATAAAGTGTTTCATACTGATAAATTAAAAAAATATATTAATTTTTGTGACGTACGGGACATAGCAGTTTGGACACGCCCTAATTAGCATAGTTAATTAATTTTGACTCTTAAAAATTTGCTATTGCTAGTAAATAGTATTACTAGTCTCCATATATGTAATTAAAGCTTGATTGATTAAATAAATTATAAAAATAGAAATACAATGTCCCGTACATCACGCTTATATTTGAAATATGCAAATTAGATGCCTGCTACTCATTAAATATGCAGATTATGCAAATTTATATACTCAAAATCTAAACTTCAGTCTTTTAGCTTTGAAATGATATCAAATTTGTAATGCTAAAATGAAGATGAATGTTCACCATCTAGGGGGACATTAGCTTGGACCTGCCCTGCAGTAACCCCTTACTCCTTTTAATACACATGACACAGTCACAGACACAGACATTGTATCATTACTGCAGTTTCAGGAGGAATTTGGGAAGTTGACTGGGCAGAAGCCTAAACATGTAAACAACTGGTCTACTTTTGTATTTAGAGGGCAGTACAGCTTTGAGGACGTATCCATTGCAATATTTCTGAAGATTGGATATTCTCAAATAGGAATTAAAAGTACTTTTGACATCAGAAGGCTCAATGTAAGTTTTAAATTGTGTTTAATTCTACCCTCCCTCTATCCACAGTTGGTTTATTTGGTGAGATTATACTCTATTATAGCTAGAAATATTTTTAAATTTTTGGTTAATCTCACAAACCTTGTTTACTGTGTTTATAGGTGCAAATTTACACGCCATGCACACAATTTCCTTGTCGCACAGACTACATATTTGCATGTGTTGGCCTGGGCTGTTAACATATACATTACAGCTATGCATTGTCTAGGCATTGCATGAGACACACAACCGTCTGGAAATGTGCAAAATGAATGCCTTCTCCCTCATTCCTCTCACTCTCAGGCTGCGGGTGTTGTGGTGGAGCTGATCAAGTCCAAGAAGATGGCAGGCAGAGCGATTCTCTTTGCAGGACCCCCAGGGACTGGCAAGACTGCCCTGGCCCTGGCCATAGCCCAGGAACTAGGGAACAAGGTGCCCTTCTGTCCCATGGTCGGCAGTGAAGTGTTCTCGTCGGAGATCAAGAAGACGGAGGTGCTGATGGAGAACTTCAGAAGAGCTATTGGTATGTTCTACAGTTCTACTACTAAAGCCCTCTGCGGACAGCCGACTCGACCCGATTTCAACTGGTTTTCATTCGGATCAGCTCAGTTTTCAGTGCCTCGCGACACACATTTTGCCAGTCGAGAGACAGTCAGATGCCAGTTGGGGCCGATTCAACACGATGAATCGGATCCGACCGACCGGGCCGAACTCTAGCCTGATTGAAACCAGTCGGATCGGGTCGAGTCTGCTCTGTCTGGAGAGGGCTTAACTGTGGATCTTACTCTTACTCTAGGTCTTGCCCTAGCCAATAAGAATCATGATGGATAAAATAATCTAAAGCTTTAAAACTGAAATCCAGCAACTTGGAACAGGGTTCTGCACTATTCCATGTCATGAAGACACATATATAGTGCTGGTGGAAATTTCAGGAGAGTGGTTGTAATGTTTTCTATAACCTCTGAGATCAAGGAAAGTGATAACAAAATCTATATCTATATATATATGTTTGCAGTTTACACGAGGTGGAGAACATGTTTTTATTGTTTCAGGCTGATGGCAAGGCATTCAAATTAATGTAGTAATTTTAACAGTTTTTGAAACTGTAGAATTTGATTTATAATAATAATAATAATAAATTACATTTATATAGCGCATTATATGAATAAACATCTCTATAGATGCGCTTTACAGGAACATACTACAACAAATTACAGAAACAAAATTATCATAAACATATAAATCAAACTTAAATACACATAATTATACACATTTTGGAATTACATCATTGTGCTATCTAAGGGGAAAATCTAAACAAATTTAATTCATAAATAGGTGGGTTTTTAACAGTTTCTTGAAAGTGTCCAGGGTTTATAATATGACTATGTAAAATTTGTATGACAAGGATACTTTCTATGAGTTTTGAGTTTTGTTTGAGTTTTAGAGCCAGCCCTAAGGTTGTTCAAACTACTCAAAAACATTAATGAATCCTGTAGAAATGGTTGCAACATGAATGTATGTAAATGAAAGATAACCTACATGAAGAATTGGTAATTTAGCCTGTTTTATTTACAAATGTCAAGTTTTATATATTTTCTATTTTCATGAGTACGGATATATAAAGATATATATATATTTAAATATTTCTTCACTTTACTTCAAGCCTAATGCCAAATCTTGTCTTCTGCTGTGTTTCAGGTCTCAGAATAAAGGAAGCCAAAGAAGTGTATGAAGGAGAGGTCACAGAACTAACTCCTTGTGAAACAGAGAATCCAATGGGAGGTAGGTCAACATCAATTAACCCATTCAAAACTACAGTCAAACCTGTGTGTAGTCACCACCTAAAGGAAATAAGTAACGTGGCAACTGTAGACAGGTAACCTCTATGGACAGGTTCTATACCATTAAATTATGCTCTGCTTGCGATCATCTAATTTGTCCGAACTACTAAAACAGAATTGACTGTATTTGTATTTGGTTAAAAAAGCTTTCTCCAAGATTAACCAGAGAATTTTATAAATGCAGATGAAATGCAAAAGCCGTCATGAAAAAAAGGGTCATATTTACACTGGAATTGATATACTGCAGTGAACTTGTCATTTTGGAAATCAAGGAATCGTTAGTTCTGAATGTCTTCTTTCTGATAGACGTCTCCACATCTGGACGGTTGTCAGTGCCCTCTCTTCAACTTCAACTTCTGCGCAGAAGCCACTTTAGTTTAGGACATTGACAATTGTTTGTACCTGGGTAATTCCAAGCAAACATAGACATTTGACAAAATGCCACAGTGTTACGACTAAATATATGTTATTATTAAAATGAGCAACTGGGCTTCCTTGGGAATCAAACCAGATACCTCCAGATTGCAACGTACTGAAATGCTTGCAGGAGCCATGCAAATGTTGGCAGAATTAAAATGGCACAGGGGTGATTTGCTTGGAAAGGCACACCTGTTCATAGTGACAGTGGATTTGTCATTCTCGATATATCCCCACATTGCCATCAAGGAATCATACAAGATGAGATGTGATCACATTTGTGTTTTTCTTTGTCTAGGCTATGGGAAGACAGTAAGCCATGTGATCATCGGTCTGAAGACGGCCAAGGGAACCAAGCAGCTCAAACTAGACCCCTCCATCTATGAGAGTCTGCAGAAAGAGAAGGTGGAAGTGGGAGACGTCATCTACATCGAGTCCAACAGTGGTGCAGTCAAGGTACGGTACTTGACTGAAGGTTCAAAAACCTTACAAAGCTTCCCATTATAAGCATGTACGTGTAGTACCTGTGCGAAATACATACAGAGGAACCTATTTATAACGAGGTCCTGGGGACAATGAAAATCACCTTGTTGTACAGTATTAGGGTAAAAAACAAAAGAATATAAAGGGCTGGGACCAGCAAAATTAGCTCGTTATATGATGGTTATGTTACATCAGAGCTCTTTTCGACAAGGTTTCACTGTATCCAACAATTCAACTAATTTTCAATTCAATTATTTTTTTTTTTATTAGACTATTCACCAATTGATTTATATTCTTCTAGATTGTTTAAATTATTGTCTAAACATATTTGTGTAAATCAAGTTAATACTTGCACATTCTGGTCACTAATCTGAGATGTCCTTAACCAGTGACTTGTAATCTCTCATTGAAACTTTATTCTGGTTCATTTTTTGAGGCATTTTGTTCATGTTGGCATTCAGAGTTTAAAGAATGAGATCATTTAAGACATCATACTCCATGATGTACCTTTGACATTAATCATGACTAGATGTGAGTTATCTTGATGCTGTAGCAGAGCTCCAGGTATCAGAATGCAGATGTCATCTTATATTGAATGGTGTTTTGTGAATTCTGTTTTTCAGAGGCAAGGAAGATCAGATACGTATGCGACAGAGTTTGACTTGGAGGCTGAAGAGTACGTCCCGCTGCCAAAGGGAGATGTGCACAAAAAGAAGGACGTCATTCAAGACGTCACACTTCATGATTTGGATGTCGCAAATGCCAGACCACAGGTAAGGAGGGAGATTGGCATATTGATGAAACAGACTCCCTTTTATTTTTCTCTGTACCGATTTGATGTTACATTCAGTCAAGCATCTTAAATTGTGTGTCATGTTTCAAATTTTCTGATGTATTGTGCAAGATTATTATCTTAACCTATAAATAAGGACTGTGTGATGTTGGTATAACAAGCATTCCCCATTGACCACCACCCAAGTATTTTCAGGATCAGTCTGAGAAGGGTCAATAGTACTGGTTTACTTTGTTGTCAATTGCAAACATTTTTAGTGTAATTTGTTACCATGAACCTGTAACCAGAACTGCTTTTATAAATGTTCATTGATCGTCTTGCAGGGACGTCAGGATATCCTTTCCATGATGGGCCAGCTGATAAAACCCAGTGAACTGACAATTGAATTACTAGTTGAACCATCCATTTAATGTCCGTTGAACTACTATCAATGTCCACTCTTGCAGGGAGGTCAGGATATCCTGTCCATGATGGGCCAGATGATGAAACCCAGTGAACCGACAATTTAATTACTAGTTGAACCATCCATTTAATGTCCCTTGAACTACTATCAATGTCCACTCTTGCAGGGAGGTCAGGATATCCTTTCCATGATGGGCCAGCTGATAAAACCCAGTGAACTGACAATTGAATTACTAGTTGAACCATCCATTTAATGTCCGTTGAACTACTATCAATGTCCACTCTTGCAGGGAGGTCAGGATATCCTGTCCATGATGGGCCAGATGATGAAACCCAGTGAACCGACAATTTAATTACTAGTTGAACCATTCATTTAATGTCCTTTGAACTACTATCAATGTCCACTCTTGCAGGGAGGTCAGGATATCCTTTCCATGATGGGCCAGATGATGAAACCCAGTGAACCAACGATTTAATTACTAGTTGAACCATCCATTTAATGTCCTTTGAACTACTATCAATGTCCAATCTTGCAGGGAGGTCAGGATATCCTGTCCATGATGAAACCCAGTGAACCAACGATTTAATTACTAGTTGAACCATCCATTTAATGTCCGTTGAACTACTATCAATGTCCAATCTTGCAGGGAGGTCAGGATATCATGTCCATGATGGGCCAGCTGATGAAGCCCAAGAAGACCGAGATCACAGACAAGCTGCGCAAGGAGATCAACAAGGTCGTCAACAAGTACATCGACCAGGGCATCGCTGAGCTCGTGCCGGGTGTGCTCTTCATCGACGAGGTCCACATGCTGGACATTGAGTGCTTCACGTATCTCCATCGGGCGCTGGAGTCCACACTCGCTCCTATCGTTATCTTTGCCACGAATCGTGGCAAGTGCCTCATCAGGTATGTGTGAACACATATTGGAGTAAATGAAACATCAATGATCTACCATTATAGTTATTGCCATGTTACATAAACACATAATTTCTTTATTAGTACGAAATGCTAATGGTGGGATTTAAAACTCCTCCAAATTGTATACTTTTGGGAGGATATTTAATCATCATTTTCAATTTATATATCAAATTAAATAATTTTGGAAAACATGAAAATTCAAGTTCATGAAAAATGATTTTTAATTTCATTTGAAATTATATTAATTTTATAACAGAGGAACGGAGGATGTGACATCGCCACACGGGATCCCCCTCGATCTTCTGGACAGAGTGATGATCATTAGAACACTGCCTTACTCACAGGATGAAATGAAGCAGGTCAGTATTCAAAATAATAATAATAATGTTGTATTTATAACACACATAAATATATCACATATGTCCCTATGTGCTGTTAGAAATTGAAAATAAAAGGAAGGTTTTGCATACTATATTGCCTAGTAACTTTAAATAACAGAATACATACTATACAGACAAGTTTGGACATAAAGGGAAGTAAAAGGAAGTGAAAACAGCATGTTTTGTGTCTAATCTAGCCCTACCATAATACAGGGCTCAACACTAACGATTGTCTGATTGCCCGGGCAAGTAAAAATTGTTGTCGGGCAAGTGAAATTTCATAAATGGTCGAGTTTAGTTGACCGATCAGGCAACCTAACATTTCTGTGAAATTATGAGAGAAAAACATTCTTGCGTGTAAATTTCATCTAGAAATGAGCAAAAAATTTGCCAAGCAGATTGAGCTACCTGGCGCAATTAATTTTTCTTTTGTGTTTATCATTCATTTCGGGGGGCAAGTAAAATCTGTTTGTACATTTGAAATATCATGATTGTTCTTGCCCTAACATGCAAGTAGAAAACCAGAACTTTAGTTTGAAGACTTGATTATGAATCAATAAATTTTCCACAAAATGATGAGGTTTATAGAAATGTTGATGAAGATGATGATGATAATGATGATAGTGATGATAGTAATCATGATAATGATAATCCTGATGGTGACAGTGATGATAATTGTGATGGTGATATTGAGATACAGGTCAATCAATGAATCAGTAAAATTTAAACAAAATTATGATCTGATGGTGATGGAGTGACAATGATTATGGTGGTGGTGGTGGAAATGATGATAATAAGATGATTTTAGTGGTGATATTTATTATAATTGTTGCGCAGATGTTGATGTGGATGATGACGGTAGTGGCGATAGTATTCATGATAATCATGGTGACTTTGATGATAATGATGACAATGATGATATTGAGTTTTTCTTGTTTATCTCTCTGCCAGATCTTGCGCATCAGGGCACAAACAGAAGGCCTACAAATTGAAGACGATTCCCTCAACCAGCTGGCAGAGATTGGCTCCAAGACGACACTCAGGTGGGTAGAGTGGCGTAGAGGGGGCTATTGATTAAAGGGCTTGCAGATTATTTAGGGGTACACCATATCGTCGGTTGAGAAAGAGAAGGGTGCCGAGTCACTTCTTGTACTTCAGAGATATTCATGTTTAAAGTTTGAAAGGCATGTAGAAACCATATATAGCTCTCTTTTATATTTGATGAGTATTCTTTAAAGGGACTTAGTAACTTTGTCCAAATCCTCAAAATCCAATTGGAATTCTAGCGGTTCTCTCATACCTTGTTTTATTCGTATTAACAATAAAAGCATGGGACAGGTTTCGGTTTCTCAAGTGTTCGGATATAAAATTATCTATGGGACCTTTTCAGCCGTGTACAAAGTAAGTGCAATGAGTAAGTGAATATCACTTTGCATTTTTGCTCATTTCTCGGCCAAATAACATCCAATTAACTTGAAATGTTCACACATTACTTTCTGCACATATCAGATCACACCAATACACATTTTATTAACCACCATCACATTTTGCACTTGTCAACAAAGTTACTAGATCCCTTTAAATTGTGCATAACGTAGAGGAGGCTCTGTCCTTCAAGATGTTATGCATAACTCAATAACTCAATGTAGCTAAAAATCAACTCAACGCCCTTCTCACTGTTACCCAACGAGGTAGTCCTGTGTCCTTCAATCTGGAAGATTACTGCAGACAGTCATACATATATTTTGATGTGGTTCTAATGCTGGACATGTGCAGTCATGCAAAAATGAAATCCTTGAGAAAAAGAAAAAAAACAGCAGCAGAGCTGCATTTCACCGGTCTATCTCTTAGAATTATTTGATTTTGCTGCTGACCCTCTTATTTTTATTTCTCACAATATTTAAAATGTACCTTGTTTTAAAAGAACTAGTTTTGATACTTTACTGTATATCAAACTGTTTTTTTTCTTCTTTTGATATGCGGTTCAGCTAGAGGATGAGACAAAGAAGATTAGCAAACTCCTCTGTGGTGCATTTACTACCCAGGTAGTTAAAATGCACCCATTAGAAAATAATAACCATTGATGCATACCACTTACATAATCTTAAAAAAATTTAACAAATATTCTTTCAGATATGCCGTTCAGCTCCTAACCCCCTCCAGCCTCCTTGCCCGCATCAACGGCAAGGATAGCATCGGCGAGGACGAGATAACGGAAATCAACGAGCTCTTCTACGACGCCAAGTCGTCGGCCAAGATCCTGGCAGCAGCAGGTGACAAATACATGAAGTGAGAAGGGGGAGGATTATTTGATTTGATTTGATCTAATGGGGCAAGTTTTGAGAAAAGGTCAAATTTTCAGACCAAATGTTGTTATACAGTGAAACCTCATTGTAACAACCATCTTGGGCCCATTGAATTTACCTTGTTATATCAGGGCCTCAAAATAATAAAATAACCTGTGAATTTACCTCGCTTCATCAGGTACCTTGTTATAACAGAGCTCGTTATAAAGAGGTTCCACTGTATAAGAAAACCAAAGAACAGAGAAAATTATAATTTTTTGGCTAAAAACACTCAAATCCGAAATAATTGAAATTCAGAAATATCTCTTTTCTAGCATGTGGTTACATTTGTGTAAGGTTTAATGTATTGTAACTATATTCATCAAAAAGTCTTAATTCAAGCTTTTTCAATATTCGAGCCTTATATAAAAAGCATGACTTGATCTGTTAAAATTCAATGAGAGGTGTTCAGTACAGTACTGTATTCTGTTAACATAATAGAAAATAGCCCAATCACCAAACAGCGAGTCCATTTGTTGGAACTTCCCCATATTTATTGTAATGTAAGTTTATAAAAGAATTCTTATCTTTGTTGAATTGATGAAGGAAATTGCAATAAACAAAGTCTTCTTATCTGGTATCAATGGCCCTGACATTTTTGGGTGTTGTTTTGTGTTTGATAGAGGGAAGGTACTATGCCTTCTTTATCCTTTTTGCTCACTACATGTATTATAACAATCATTGTATTGGTGCCATTACAGGTAAACCACGTTATAATGAGCTCACTTATGACGAGGTACCGTTTATAACAAGACACTGAATATGTACAAAATACATGCTCATTATGGACTTGTCTCATATGTTCATTTAAATGTTTGTTATTTGTATAGTTGTTTATAACGAGGTACCGCTTATAATGAGGTAAAATCGGCAGTCCTGACAACCTCCTTATAACAGGGTTTCCCTGTATATGCTAGAAACCCTTGAAATGTGTAATAAAGTCACATGCATTGGAACTGTGATGCTGAATAAGTCAATAGCTGTTCCTTGTTAATTCATAATCATATTATAATACTTCTATTTGCTCACATTTATTTGTGTAACAAATGTATTGTCAAACAACTACGGTTTGCCTATACTTAGTGAAATGTTTCGAAAATGCATCTTGTTAATTTTTTCCTGTTTAATCCAGACACATTAATTTCTCCAATAGTACTGGTTAGAGTGGATTGTTGTTTAAACAATTTTGTTTGATTGCCACAATATCATCAGTGTTTTTGTAAAATGACTGACAAGCTGTCAATATTCACATTTTCTATCTTTTTGCAGAAGGCACTTCAAACATTTTATCTCTGTGTAAGCTGTCGGCCATTAGAATGTGTTAGTATACAACTAACGAATGGGCTTCTTGTGATAGTCAAATCTATTACCGAGGTGGGCTCAAAATGATTATTACCCGAAGCGTAGCTGAGGGTAATAGTCATTTTGAGCCCACCGAGGTAATAGATTGCCTATCACAATCAAGCACATTCGTTAGTTGTTTTATATCACTCATCAATATCAGTGATTGTGTTCAGCTTATAGCAAAATAAGTGAAAATCTCTTGAATATTTCATAAAATCGCTTGTAAATTTTGATATAAAAATCAATCGACATTAATGAAGCCAGATGAGCCTCCAGAACCTGGGGGCATCTAATACGCTTAAAATCATTGTTATTTTGCGCATACAATCACAAAGACGCAAAACCGAGTTGCGCACATACGCAATGAATGCGTGCTAACGCTCCCACGGATGTGCTTATTGGCTGTCTTGGCGTTCTTCTTCCTAGGGTGTTAGTTTTTACCAACAAGGGCAATCACGTGACTAGAACGTGTGCGCCATAGAGCACTGCACAAATTTGATCGCGTGTGCATTTTGCTTAAACACATGATCTATGGGACGAACGCGTAACGAACTTTTAGTGTTAATTTTTTGCTAACAGCCCGGTCAAGTGATTGCGCGGGGATTGCGCGTGTTGTCCAAAACTATCATTTGTCAAATACAATGGTAAAACGATCTTATGAGGGATATAAAAAAAACTATCAGATTTATTAAATTACCCAAACACTGAAATCCATTAACCATCACAGTTGTATGTAAACATTTGCTTTAATAATAGATTCCCATAGAAATATACAAAATATAGGAATTTCACGAATAAAAACGTAAAGTGGTACTCTTTAACTGCAAATAACTTAGAAGCCTTGATCACTTAAATGCTCAATCAGATTGTTATTGTTATTGTCTTCTCTCAATTTATTATGACACTTTTGGTTTTATAATGAAATGTCAATACCAAATGGGCTGATAAAGACCTAATTCATATTGTTCAGGGGCTGTTCAAAGGCAGGTAATTAGAGAAATAATATTTGATCTCTAAAATTGGTATGTTGATTTCATGTTTCTAGAATTTTGTCATTCCATCATGTGTGTTTATTCCTTTTTTTTTTTTTTTTTTTTTGCTATATAGCAAACCATTTTTCTGAGACTTCATTGCTGTGTATATCTTCATGTAAATATACATGTTTTTCAATAAAATTGTATGAAAGTTATTCATAATTAGTTGTGTATTTTCTTTTTATTAGTTTATGTTTGAAAAGACATGTAGATCTCAAAATAAACAGCTGTACTGAGTTTAAAGCAAGAGGCATGACATTAGAGCCAGATAGAGAGAGAGAGAGGATATATTTAAGAGAGGAGAAGAAGAGAAGAGAAAAGAGAAGAGAAGAGAAGAGAAGAGAAGAGAAGAGAAGAGAAGAGAAGAGAAGAGAAGAGAAGAGAAGAGAAGAGAAGAGAAGAGAAGAGAAGAGAAGAGAAGAGAAGAGAAGAGAAGAGAAGAGAAGAGAAGAGAAGAGAAGAGAAGAGAAGAGAAGAGAAGAGAAGAGAAGAGAAGAGAAGAGAAGAGAAGGAAAGACAAAAGATAAGAGACAAGAGAGCATAATATATTGACAATTATACTGTTATGGACTTCACTATTATGAATTTTGAGCCCTAACAAATCCCATCTGGTATATCAATAAATATAAACAATAATTATACACTGTACAAATTAATCTTATCTAGCATATCAGCAACCTGAGCTGTTGCGTTAGTAAATAGTTGTTCTCTGTAATTTGTGAGAACATTTTCATTCAGAAACGAAAAGCTGTCTTATGAGTACGTAATTGGTATAATTTGAAAATGCAAGAATTGTACAGGTTGTGGGTGCTGCAATTTATTGCAGCGTCATATATTGACTTTAAAACGTGCCGCTGTTTCATTAGGGTACAGTATTATATTGGAGTTTTCCTGAACTCGCAACTCATTTTGTACCTTTTCCCCTGCAACTACAACGCTTCAGGAAGGAGCCTTGCAAATACTGAGTACAGTAATGACCTGCCACTAACGGCAGTTTCTATTGAATTTCAGTGAGGTTTCAGAGATTTTGATGAAGTAGAAACAACAAATGCAAAGTCCATTACTAAAGGAAGAGCTTCAGCTTTACAGTTTCAGGTAAAAGTTCTGTAAATCGGAAGGGCTGCATCATCTTCCAGACAGTTACCAGTCCATGAGGGGCGTTTCATAAAGATTTAAAGTTGAGTTAAATCCCGGTGATGTCTCTTCAAATTGGCAGTGTATACGCATGATCGTTCACAACTTCGCAAAAAAGGGGTACATTTTGGCAATCGCGAGAATGGAAAAAAGGCTATAATATACTTAAACAAAAATAAATAAATAAGAATAAAGGGTAGAAATTTCATTCAAGTTAGAATTAAAATTTTCGCTAAATAGTATAGTAGAAATATGGTACCTTTTCGTGAAGAGCCACATATTATATTTTATCTATGTACTTGAAGTAATTAAGAATTTGGGTTGATGAGTACTCGAAATACAACAATTAGGGTTGTATTTTGATGCCAATTTGTACCTGTTTCTGTGTAAAAAAAAAAAGGGGGGGGGTATAATTTCCTGAAAATGTACGCGAAACGCCGCAAATAGGCGGTCATTTTTCACCTCCCGAAAGATCATGTGTCCTACCTTTCAAAACAATTAAGTGACAACGCCGGGAGTTAATTTCTAAGTTGGACTTAACATTCTGATAGGCATTACTAGGCAATTTGTAGCCTTAAACAAAAGCAATCAAACATGCTCATATTTACATTATCTCGGCTTTCGATAATTTAACCCTAAAAAGGCTGGGGGGGGGGGGGGGCATAATGGCCCCCCCCCCCCCCGCGATTTTTGTTATTGCTCCAAAACGCGGTAAGATGACGCGCCGCTGCTTGGTGACTTTTTTCTTTTGGGTCTTGCGCATATTTTAAAACAAAAATTTTGAAAATCGGACCTATCATTACGAAGTCACGTGACCTTTTGTCTATGCATGTCAGCCTGAAAATTGCTCAATTTCGTGATTTGTGTACAAAACATATGGAAATATCAGTTTTCGTAAAAGGAGGTATATCATTGGTTATTTGGTCTTGTTTACATTTTATATTTTTGTTTTGGGGTTCAAAATAGTTGAATTATAGTTAGAAAAAAAAAATAAAAAAAAAAATAAAATACATAAGTAAAAAAAAACCAAATAAATACATAAGAAATTATAAAAACAATAGAAAACATAAGGAAGAACCTGGCTCTTCCAAATTTTGTTGTCGTATTATTATTCCAAATGCTCTAAAGAATATATGTAGTGAAAACCAGAGTTTAATTATGAAGAATATATGATTTGTGGGTAAAAATATGAATTTTATGACCTTATTTGCATAATTTACCATAAATATGCAAATTAATGAATTTTTCAAAAATTAAAATTACCGTTGTATTATATACACTTCACTTATCATGCGTGCAATTTTTCACGGCGATCGGCCGCTCTGCGGCCGAGATCTTAGGGGGGGGGGGGGGGGGGGCCATAATGGCCCCCCCCCCCCCGGCCTGCTGAAGACCTCAAATAGCCCGGCCTTTTAGGGTTAAGTCTAACTTAAATTTCAACTTTAAAATCTTCATGAAACACCCCAAGAGTCTAGCTCTCTGTGTTAGATTCTGGAAAACTTTCTCATAGCCTTGGCCCATCCGCCAATACTTTGGGCAATGCTCCAGGCAGCTTCCATTGGGGTCACGTTTTCCCCCTTCGGTAGTTCCACCGGTAGAGACTGGAGGTTGGTGACTTCCACGCTGACGCCGTAACCGAACCACGAGAAGCCGACCTCGATCTTGTCTAAAACTTGCGAAGATTCGTCACCTCCACCATCCGCATCCGCTTTCCTGTCCACGTCTTTAGTTGAAGCTCCGTCTTTTTTGTCCGACGTTTGATTCGATGGTTTTTCATATTTGCGGCTTGGAGGCTGAGAGATGCAAACGTGGATGATGGTTTGTTTGTGGGTGATTGTATGTGTTGCGTAGTGTGACGGATATGTATGGGTAGAGAGAATTGTGTAGATAGATTTGTAGATATGTTAAAGATGGGAGAAGAAAAGAGAAACAATTTTTGGGGAAGGAGAAAAGAAAGCATATATTCTAGTCTATGGCAAAAAGTTGATATTGATGGGAATATAAAGTTAGCAAAAAGCAAAGCTGCAATCAGAAATGTTTAGATCGTTACTCACAGCTATGGGTTCAAATAAGTGTCTTTTTGTGTAAAAAAGGTTATTTAATATTTTGCGAAAATATTAGGACGATTATGCAACATAGCTTATTTCGATTTTTGTGTGATTATAGTAGCGTTATTATTATCATAGTTCATAATAGACGTGATGCATGTACCTTTTTATTTTATGACAAGTGTTGAATACACTGAATTTAATAACGTCACATAACCTTATTTCCAGTGCTGTAGTCGAGTCCACAAGTTCCGAGTCCGAGTCCCCAACGAAATAGCATTTTCCCATATGTTTTACATAGGGACTCGGCTCCGAGTCCGAGTCACGAGACCATCAAAAGCGAGTCCGAGTCCGGACTCGACTACAGCACTGCTTATTTCATTATTTGTCTTAAAGTTTAGTCAGCAAGTATGATTAATTTTAAGGAAAATTTGTCAATAGTATCATCCATTATTAAACAGAAACCGTTTAGTATATATAGCCTATACGAACCATCTTTGTCATAATTCTCTGGTCCACCTCTGGAAGTTCTAGCGTTGGCTGCCCCCTCCCCTCCCCGCGTATCTTCTCTTCACGCTGTGTTACACCCCTCAGGTCATTCACCACGTTCTCTCTCCAGGATTCTTGACAACAGGTCGTGACCTCGATCGATGGGACGTCGAGGTCCCAAATCTTCTGCACGTCGTGAACGTGTCCTCTATTGGTGGGACTGCGCGGGAACGTGTCCATGTCTCTGATCGGCATCGAGCTGACTTTGATGCGCCGCGCCTCAGGGGAGCTTAACGGCTCACTTGCGACTGACGACACCATGCTGCCCTCGAAATCGGAAGACGTGTCATAGGTGAGATCGAACTCGCTGTCTTCTAGGTTTCCGGGACGGGAGGTCGCCAGGCCACTTTCACCCTCGGAGTCGTCGTGGCTAGCGCCGCATGATGTATCCTTGCTGCTCTTTTTGTGCGACCTTTTCTGATGTTTCGATTGAAATGGTAAAGGCATTTCGGGTTTAGACATGTATGTTCTTATTATTATCCATAAACATCGAATTCATTATCACCACCATCGATACAAACACAAAGATCATCTTCTTCATCATCATCATCATCATCATCATCATCATCATCATCATCATCATCATCATCATCATCATCATCATCATCATCATCATCATCATCATCACCATCATCATCATCATCATCAATCATCATCATCATCATAAACATTAACATCAACATCATCAACATACACCAACATACACCATTCGTTTTTATTCTATTTTATTTTGTGTATTTGTTTGTTTGTTTGGCCTGGGGGTGTATTCTGAAAACGATTTTAAGTTAAAATGTATTGTATCTACGTCATATCTACGTCACTAAAATATTCAACTGTACTTAAGGAATAGCGATTTGCTAAAATATATTTTAGTGGCGTAGATACCTCCTTGATATGACGTAGATACAATAAATGTTTACCTTAAAATCGTTTACAGAATACACCCCCTGCAGGGGGTGATTTGTTTGTTCGGGGGTGATTTGTTTGTTCGGCCGTTGACCTGCCATCATCCTCATCATCATCATCATCATCCTCATCATCCTCATCATCCTCATCATCCTCATCATCATCATTAGCATCATCAACATCATCATCACAATCATCATCATCATCATCATCATCAGCATCATCATCACAATCATCATCATCATCAGCATCATCATCACAATCATCATCATCATTATCATCATCATCATTATCATCCTCAATATCCCATCATCATCATTAGCATCAACATCACTTCTACTTCTACTTGGGTACTCGACAGGGTCCATCAGTCAGGACGTAGAGTCGAGGGGAACCGGTGAGGTGTCCCATTAATTGCCGATTGAGGCAACTGCTCCCGCAAAGGCTCCTAGTGATGTAGAAGCCAAGATATTATTGGGGAGCGCATTCCATGCTGTTACAGTTTGTGGGAAGTAGGAGTTCTGGTAAAGCTGAGTTCGAGTATGTATATGCTTCAGCTTATCATCACAATCATTATCACCATCATCATCATCATCATCATCATCAGCAGCATCATCATCACAATCATCATCATCATTATCATCATCATCATCATTATCATCATCATCATCATCATCCAAGGAGTCTCGAAAGAAACAATCATACCTTCAACAATCCATGCAGTCCTTCCACAAAACTCTTTCTTCGCTTCTTCCGCTGTGCTTTGGGTGGTGAATCTTCAGAAGATGCAGATAACATAGCAGCATCCTCCATCTTTTACGATTTATTTCTCCGATTTATTTCTGGACTGACACCCACAATTGAGCGGAATATCCACCGTAAATGCCGAAGGAACGAAATATTCTTGCACAGGTTTTAACGATTATAATTCTACCCGCTATTATGTGAATAATAACAAGAAGAAGAAGAATTATTTGCTTCTTTTCTAATTACGCGCTTTACACTGATTTTTAAATGCGTCAGATTGAGTTGTGCGCGCGCACACAATAAAGACTACTAATATTTGAGCTATGTGATTGGTTACAAATTCAGTGACGTAACAACATGAATTAATATCAATGAACCAATCAATGAATATTCAGTATTTGAGTGAAATGTATTTTATTATCAATTTATTGCCATCCTCATGACGAATGACAAATTTCGTGACGATTTCACTGTAGAAATCAAATATACTATCGTGGCAATATGCCTTATGTAATTATTTTGAGATCATATTGAATGATATGAAAACACTACATACACGAAATGCTCACACTTAACTTTTGTTGATCAGTTATAATTGGTCCGCATTCATGAATTAAAATGTACTTAACTAAATT
This sequence comes from Echinarachnius parma, assembly GCA_037951105.1. Lineage (NCBI taxonomy): Eukaryota > Metazoa > Echinodermata > Echinoidea > Clypeasteroida > Echinarachniidae > Echinarachnius > Echinarachnius parma. The sequence goes on along the minus strand of JBAMJV010006481.1, from coordinate 111,973 downwards.
ACAAATGTTCACACTTAAGCTGCGTTCCCATTGGAGCGAATAACAGGGCAAATAACACTCATTTGATCCGTGCGAATATTCGCGGCGGAAATTCGCCGCGGAAATTCGCTCTAATGGGAACACAGCTTTATAATAATAATAATAATATACACTATTTATATAGCGCCTATCACGATTTATAATAATCTCTAAGCGCTTTACAATTATATTATTACCCCGGTCATAGGATACAATGCAAACCAGCACACATTGTGTGCACCATCTTCACTCCCATCCATCAATCATTGTCAACCACCCCCATGGTAAGGCAATCAAATTGTATTAAAAATGTGTCGTATAATTCGTTAAGAATTTACACCTGCCCAGTTGTGCCTTTGAGGCATCTTTCATTCTACTGTATATATGCAATTCTCAGTTAGAATATAATACATTTAGATCTCATGCAGCGTTACACATTATTTGATGTGAATTCTTATACATTCTAATAACGCATGTTTCCCAAACACATGGTTTTGATGGTTCCCTTTGCCATTCCAATTCAAATTAGCGTACAAATGAGCCGGAAATTACGAAAGATGCCAGTTTGCCCATGTTCAAATTGAAAATTTCTTTCCCCCCCCCCCTTTTAATTTTTTTCACAGATACGACTGAAATTTTTGATATATATAATAACACTCTTTTATTCTCATATTGATACGTAATATTCTGTACGTTAAAAAACACTATCATGCCAATGTGACAAAACATATTCTTCTAAATTAGAAATAGAAGCATCAAATCAATTTATAGTTACAAACTCATTTCTTCACAATTAAATGACACATTTTGATACAATTTGATCGCACTGGATTGTACTGCCATGATTGTGTCGTTAATTGCCACCGTTACAATACATATCATTCACACTCTTCTGTGAAAATACATTAGTATATTTCATATTATATATTGTATTTTGTATATTGTATATTGTATATTGTATACTGTATAGTCATTTGTAACGAAGGCAATTTTTCCCAAAATAAAACCAGGGCGATCAAATTGTCATGACAATGAGTCATTTATAATACGGCTGAAGACATGTGAGAGGCACCTTTCAATACCTTTAAGCAAATTCTGTATATCGTTTGTGCATCTTGTGCAAACATCTTGTGCGGACCGACATTGACTTGTCCTTGGTAGGCTATTCATCGAATACAGTAGGCAAGTCAAGGAGAGTAAGGTCATATAAAACCGGATGAGGTCTTCATTTCGTATTTATATAGTTGTTATTTCTTTACATTCAGTGGACAGTCATTGACGTAAAGGTGGATATGTTTTTCTCGTGAGAGGGAGCCATTAGCATGATTAATAGAGGGGACCTAGAACAACAATCCGGGACCTTCAACTTGAAGGGACCTTCAACAACAATCCGCCATCAATAGAAGGGACCTTTAACAACAATCCTTCAACAACAATCCGCCATTAATAGAAAGGACCTTCAACAACAATCCGCCACTCTTAACATAAATGCACTGAATAATTTGAGTAAAGGCACTATTCAGCCGAAGCACGATCGTACAATTCAGTGGCTATACCGAACTCGCTTACCTTACTCGTAATATCATTTCGGGTGGGACTTTTTCTTACAATCATGTAATAGCTAAAATATAATTCCACACCATACTTGTATTTCCGTTTTTTAAATTTATTTATGTATAGTTCATTCTAATGACTGGGATGGCTACATAAGATAAGATATGTACAGCCACGTATATATAGCAAAACGTGATTCCTATAATCTCCACGATGACTCTTATATGAATATCAGTGTGATACATTGACAGAAAACAAACTTAACTTTGCTATGATTATACAAATTATGATTTTCGAAAGGACGTGAATAATAATCATTGATGCGATGGTATCCTGTGTTTGACCCCCTTTTATCTAGGCTATATTCCAGTAAGTCGGGTACCAACTAGTGGTCAATTCGAGTACGTTTTTGCATCTAAAAAAAAAAAAAATGTATTCATTCATCACGTTTTGTTATTTGCGTATACGTACACAGTTTAGTTGTTCGTATCATTCATTATCGTAGAACGAATCAGACGAAATGCACGACAAGCAATTAACGGATCGATATACCATACATAAAGAGATTGGTTACAAAACACGCTATAATAAGCACCAATTTTGACAATAATGTTAAAGTGATCCATTAACTTTGTCAACATCAATAAAAAATAACTTGGAACTTTCACATTTCTCTGGTACTTTGTTGTGTGGCTTATGGCATGGTAACAGAAGAATGTAATGGGTTTAGATGTTTCAAATTTCTCTCCAATTATGGATATATTCCGGAACACTTTTATATTGTAGTCCTTGCAATCAATGGGCAATAGATGATAAAATCTGACATAAATTTTCACTGTTTGCACTAAGTATTCATCATTCATTTTTTATGAAACGATCACACATCACACATCATTGAGAAGAATCTTACAATGGAATTGGTTATTGGTATATTATGCTTGCAGTCTCAAATACCACTTTTATATCTGAACAAAAAACCACCTTATGAAGTTAATGGATCACTTTAAAGTAAGGCCTCTGTATGATACGTATACAGTAGCTCATTAAGATATGATTTTAGGTTATAGTATAAGAAATAGTATCGCACAATTTCCCCATTGTTGCCGTCGCATTTCAGCAACTTCAATCGCAAATACCTAAAATTACTAAAATGGAGATGTCTTTGATAAAAAAAAAAAAAAAAACGAATCTCTTGAATTCGCAATTATTGTGTGCGACTAGAGATATAGCAGAAATGATGTATAGAGTCATTGTATACATCAGTTCATTTAATTTCGGAAGAATACCGAAAACACACGCGTGTATGTCATAACATGATATATCAAACAAGGTATATAACCTATATAAGGCCTATTTCGTCTTTGATTTTTGTCAATTTTATTGTCAGTGGCGTAGCGTGGTTGGACAGATTTTCGTTTTCGGGGGTGGGGGGGGGGGGGGTGGGGGGGGGGGGCACGTACATTATTGAGCATATATGTACTATTTTCTTTATTTCATAAACTATTTTCCCCATATGTTTGTATTGTTTTTGTCAGAGCTCCGGGGGCACGTGTCCCCATGCCTCCATATCTATGCCCTGGTTATTGTCGCCAAACTGTTTCAGGTTTTCAGCTATACATACTGTAACGAGTGAAGGCGGAAATTAACCTAAACTAACGCTCTTTTGGGTGATAACTGTATACCCACGCATACAAAATTAATGTTATATCAAGGTCCATGGAAAATACCATCGTTTCATTTTTGGCCTTGAAGCGTTTTTCTGGGTCAAAATATCCTAACAAGTCGGGCTGAATATTGTATAATAGGAGAATCGAAATGAAACCTTTATAACTGTCTTCCATTTGTATGAAAATGTATAGTCTATATCCAAAATGAGTGTTATTACAAAATGAACCATATCTGAGGTTCATTTCGATAACAAAAATTAAAGCAGGGGCGTAAAATATAATTAAATATGTACAATAATGATCAGTATCTCCTTTTTCTTCTTCATTGTTTCGTAAAGTAACTGACCTAACATTTACCTAAAAACCATGAAAACTGGGTATAAAAATTAATCCTAAACATTTGATAATGGACGCTTGTCTGTCCTTCGTTCGATGAAAAAAATTTGACAACGCTGTGTACAAACACTTAAAGGGGGATCTTTCAAATATTTTAATTTCGTTTTGTTAAACAAACATAATTAATTGTCTTCACGTCATCGGGTAGATCAGTTTTTTTGTGAGATAATGAAAAACTGAGTGTAAAATTTGAAAGAACATCCCAGCTAGCCACCTGACGTCGTGCCATCGTTGGGCCGATGTCATTTTCGTTGTAAGGGGACGTTGGGCCAACATGCGACATGCGACGTCACCGAGACGTTAACATGTCCGCCAGCCCAACATCAGCTCGGCGTCTTTTTTTAATGCTGGCCCAACGTCATTTAGCGATTTCGGCCCAACATCAATTATTGACAATGGCCCAATGTCAGTTCTAACGTAGGCCCAACATCGATTCCTGACGTTGAGAGAACATCAAGTTTTGACGTCGGCCCGACGTTAAAATGTCCGCCAGCCTAACATTGTCCCAACATCATTTTGTGATGTCGGGCAAATGTCAATTTCCGACAATGGCCCAACACCGAATCCTGACATAGGACAGATATCAAATTCTGATGTGGGCTCGACGTTAAAATGTCCGCCAGCCCAACATCGTCACTACGTCATTTTGTGATATTGGCATAACGTCAATTTCCAACAATGGCCCAACATCAACTCATGACATTGGACCAACATAACATTATGATGTCGGCTCGAGGTTAAAATGTCCGCTAGCCCAACATTGTCACGACATCATTCTGTGATGTTGGTCCAACGTCAATTTCCGCCAATGGCCCAATATCAAATCCTGACGTTGGGCCAACATCAAATTCTGACGTTGGCCCGACATTAAAATGTCCGCCAGCCCGACATTAGCCCAACGTTATTTTGTATTGTTGGCCCAACATCAAATCTTGACGTTGGCCCAACATCAAATCTTGACGTTCGCCCGACGTTTGAATGTCCGCTAACCCAACATTGGCCCAACGTCATTTTCTGATGCTGGACCAACATCAAAATTTGACAATGGCCCAATGTCAAATGGCCAACGTAGGACCAACATCAAAAACGTAAAAAGAAATTAGAAAACATGCATAGATTCCACGTCCGATCCATGCATTTTGTTTAACCTTTACACACATTCATTCATAAAATCATAATTCTATAAATATCCTATTCCTATACCTATTGCCTACTCCTAAACCTATCATCCTATCGTCCTACAAACATAGGTCGCAATCGGTATACTATATATATACCTCTTCTTAGCATGTATGTTTTGTAATAGTTAGTATTTGTAGAGCGTTGAATTTGAAATAATCCACCTTCAAATCATATTCATAACACTATTTAAGGTGTTATTTATATTCTTATATATCCTTCTAAATTATATACAGCAGCAAGGACATGACAAAAGTATATTTTTTAATATAAATAATTCCAAAAATCGAAAATTTTCATTTCACTTACGATCGCTTATAATCGATCATGAATTTCCCGATAGCAATACTTTTTTTTTTTTTACTTTTGAATTACTAATGTTTGTAATCGATTAAACGAAATTCAATTCAGTATAGATTCTCAAAGCAAGTTAACAAAAATATAAGTACCCAGCTAGCTAACTGACGTCGGACCGGTGTCGGCAGGTCTTCGGCAAGATCGCGGTCGGCAAACAGACGTCGCGCCAACATTACGCCAACGTCGAATTTAAGTTGGAGGTTTTGGAAATGAAATAAGTCGGAAAATGGTTGTAGTTGAATATCGTGCCGATGTCATTAAGTTGACGAAAAAAATACGTCTCAAATAAAACGTCGCGCTAAAATCGCACCAATGCCGAAACTGGTACCAATTTAAGAGCTTGATAGAGGGTTGTAATATTAATGTTGGGCCGATGTCAATAAACCAACATGAATAGGACATCTCAAATATGACGTTGGGCCAATGTTGTACCGATGTCGGAATATATCATTTTAAGAGGTCGGTAAATGGTTGAATGTGGAATTGATGTCGGACGGATGTTATTAATTGGACATCAATATGACATCACAAATATGACGTCAAGCCGATATCGCGCCGATGTCAGAATTGGCAGCAATGACACGAGTCGGCAAATAGTCATGAAATCGATGTTCAGCCGATGTCAATATTCTGACCTGAATATGTCATCTCCAATATGACGTCGGGATAATTTCGCGCCGATGTTGGAACTGGTAGCAATTAAAGAGGTCGGTAAATGGTTGTAACATTGATGTCGGACCAATGAGTTTTATTGGACATCCATATGACATCTCAATTATGACGCCAAAGCGATATCCTGCCGATGTCATAAATGGCACCAATGAAACTAATCATTAAATAGTCATTAAATGGATGTTGTGCCGTTGTCATTGAAAACTTTGATGCAAATACTCCACACAATCCGCACAGCGCGCTTCAACACGGAGAATGAACAGAATTTAGCTCCATTTTCTCGCGCTGTGTGAAATAAAACTCTCATAGCTTAAATTCGTTTAAACAATTTATACCGTCTCGGGTGGAATATTAATCAGTGATACATTTCCTTTTCAATGGTACCAATTATGTCTCGTTTCGTTACTGGGAAAATATGGCCTTTTGCCGTTGAATTTTCGGTAAAATTTGGCAGAATGGCCACTTCCCTATGGCGAATAGAAGAAATCTGACGAATTTGTACCAACCCTCGCTCATTCAGCCGATCGTATAATTTTACCCTGATACGTTTTTATACCGTCTCGGATACCAAAACAAAGAGGACAAAATTACCTTTCTTCTTATGTAAGAAACATTTTGATTATTAGACGGGAAAATAGGGCCTTTTTTGTGTTTCTTGACAACTTAATTTTCCACTTTTAGCTATATTTGATTCTTTGCGTTTGCTCGTAAGGCACATAACACGTAGAAACGTGAATGCGCGAAGGACAAACGTTAACGCGCAGTGTGCGGAGCGCGCTGCTATTGTCCGGGTACATAGTCTATCTCCAACGTGAATTAAAATCCGTTGTTGTAATGCAATTATAGCATAGACTTGATTCGCGTCGTCTGCTCGTGTTAGTCTTATGCGCGTTTTCAATGGAAACTTGTTCATATATAATTCGACATGAATATGACATCTCAAATATAAAATCGGCCTTCTATCGCCCCGATGTTGGAACTGGTAGTAATTTAAGAGGTCGGTAAAATGCTGTGAAATTGATGTCGGGTCACAGTTATTAATTAGACATAAATATGACATCCAAAATATGACTTTGGGCCTATACCGCACAGATGTCGGAACTTTACGAAATTTTAAAGGTGGGTAAAAGGTTGTGAAATAGATGTCGGGCGGATGTCATTACTCCTACATAAATATGACATCTCTACTATGACGTCAGTCCGATATTGTGATGATGTTGTATCTGGTAGCAATTTAAGAGGTCGGTACATGGTTGTGAAATTGATGTCTGGCCAATGTTATTAATTGGACCTCAATATGACATCTCTATATGATGACGCCAAAGCGATATCCTGCCGATGTCAGAACTGACAGCAATTAAACAAGTCGGCAAATGGTCATTAAACTGATGTTGTGCCGATGTCATTAATCCGACATGAATAAGAGATCTCAAATATGACGTTGGGTCAATGTTGTACCGATGTCGGAACTGGCGACCATTTGCCGGCTTGTTTCATTGCTGCCAGTTCTGACATCGGCAGGATATCGCTATGGCGTCATCATTGAGATGTCATATTCATGTCTAATCATTGACTTCGGCACAACATCAATTAAATGACCATTTGCCGAGTTGTTTCATTGCTGCAAGTTCTTACATCAGCCTGACATATTTATCACATTCATGTCTAATTAATAACATCGGACCGATATCAATTTTACTACCATTTACCGACCTCCTTAATTGCTATCTTTTCCGACATCGGCGCGATATTAGCCCGATGTCATATTGGAGATGGCATATTCATGTCCGACTATTGACATCGGCGCAACATCACTTTTATGTTCATTTGCCGACTTGTTTCATTGCTGTCAGTTCTGACATCGGCAGGATATCGCATTGACGTCATCATTGAGATGTCATATTCATGTCGGATCATTGACATCGGCTCAACATCAACTTAATGACTATTAGCCGACTTGATTCACTGCTGCCCATTCTGACGTCGTAGGATTTCGGTTTGACGTAAAAATTGAGATGTCCTATTCTTGTCTCATTACTAACATTGTCCCGACATTAATTTCACAACCATGACTGACCACTGACTGAATAATTGATGTTGGGTCGAAATCGCAAATGACGTTTGGCCAGCATTAAAAAAACAAAAACGCCGCGCCGATGTTGGGCTGGCGGACATTTTTACGTCGCGGCGACGTCGGATTTTTAATGTAGGCCCAACGTCTTCTTAAAACGACTTTTTACATTGGCCCAATGTTGGCACAACGTCAGGTGGCTAGCTGGGTAGCGACCTCTTAAATTGATACCAGTCCCAACATCGGCGCTATATTAGGTCGACCTCTTATTGGAGATGTCATATTAATGACATTGGGCCATTGTCAAATTTTGATGTTGGTCCAGCATCAAACGTCGGGCGAACGTCAAGATTTGATGTTGGGCCAACAATAAAAAATAACGTTGGGCTAATGTCGGGCTGTCGGACATTGTAATGTCGGGCCAACGTCAGAATTTGATGTTGGCCCAACGTCAGGATTTGATATTGGGCCATTGGCGGAAATTGACATTGGGCCAACATCACAGAATGATGTTGTGACAATGTTGGGCTAGTGGACATTTTAACCTCGCGCCCACATCATAATGTTATGTTGGTCCAGTGTCATGAGTTGATGTTGGGCCATTGTCAGAAATTGACGTATCACAAAATGACGTGGTGACGATGTTGGGCTGGCGGACATTTTAACGTCGAGCCCACATCAGAATTTGATATCTGTCCTATGTCAGGATTTGGTGTCGGGCCATTGTCGGAAATTGACATTTGCCCGACATCACAAAATGATGTTGGGACAATGTTAGGCTAGCGGACATTTTAACCTCGCGCCCACATCATAATGTTATGTTGGTCCAATGTCATGAGTTGATGTTGGACCATTGTCAGAAATTGACGTATCACAAAATGACGTGGTGACGATGTTGGGCTGGCGGACATTTTAACGTCGAGCCCACATCAGAATTTGATATCTGTCCTATGTCAGGATTTGGTGTTGGGCCATTGTCGGAAATTGACATTTGCCCGACATCACAAAATGATGTTGGGACAATGTTAGGCTAGCGGACATTTTAACCTCGCGCCCACATCATAATGTTATGTTGGTCCAATGTCATGAGTTGATGTTGGGCCATTGTAAGAAATTGACGTATCACAAAATGACGTGGTTACGATGTTGGGCTGGCGGACATTTTAACCTCGAGCCAACCGCGATAAGCCGACATCCGGCCAACAACTTATGACATCGGCACGACGTCAGGTGGCTAGCTGGGATATACAATTTTAATTGCAGAATAAACTTTATCTGATCAAATTTGGTTCAGAAACGGCTGAAATATCAATAAATACATCCGATCGTAATAAATCTGGGGCCCAGAAATATTTGATGATTTTTTAACAAATTAAAAAATGCTTACACTTTTTCAACAATTTTCAAAAGAGGTTTTAAAATAGTTGTAAACTTTGCAAAGCCAATGTTCGCTCAGTTGATGATCACTCTATTTAATCATTATTTCAACAACAACATCACATGCATAATTTTGTATGAAAAATGGTTGAAAGCAATGTTTTTTTTAGAGGGCGCCCTCTTGTGTTTTAATGGCTCTTTTTGAATGATAACAGGCTTTTTACTTAGTCGTTTGTAATTTTCAATACCTTTCGAGCATGGTGGAGTTATAACTATTAATTTGTAGTGTAATGCCCGGCGCAGACAGAGCCGACTCGACTGGTTGTCATTCCGATCGGCTCAGTTTCCAGTGCCTCGCGACACACATTTTGCCAGTCGAGAGACAGTCGGATGCCAGTTGGGGCCGATTCAACGCGAGAAATCTGCTCCGACCGACCGGGCCCAACTCCCCAACTCTAGCCTGATTTAAACCAGTCGGATCGGGTCGAGTCGGCTCTGTCTGCCCCGGGCTTTACTGTGCAGGTTTTGGTTACTGAAGACTTACTAAAACTGTACTACCCCTTTAATGAAGCAGCCTGCCTTCGTAAAGGCAGGTATAAATCTAATTGGTATCATTCTTCTTCTAATAGTGATCTTTATTTAAAATGTGCATAATGGAGTCACACCTTCCCGTAATGTTATTTTAGTAAAGTGCAACGGAACGTGGCTATTCCTGGGCGATTCCCTGGCTATTTCGTGGCAATTATGGCATTTACGTGGCGATACGTGGCACTTACTAGGTCTATACTACACATCAAATGGGAAGGCTCTTCAAGAGATGTTCGCATGGTCACGGTAGTGGCCATCCTATCGACTGACATGGTATTTGTTACGGTCACGGTAGTGGCCATCCTGTCGACTGACATGGTATTTGTTACGGTCACGGTTGAGGTCATCCTGTCAACTGACATGGTATTTGTTACGGTCACGGTAGTGGCCATCCTGTCGACTGACATGGTATTTGTTACGTTCACGGTATAGTGGCCATCCTGTCGACTGACATGGTATGTGTTACGGTCACGGTTGAGGTCATCCTGTCGACTGACATGGTATTTGTTACGGTCACGGTAGTGACCATCCTGTCGACTGACATGGTATTTGTTACGTTCACGGTATAGTGGTCATCCTGTCGACTGACATGGTATTTGTTACGGTCACGGTAGTGGCCATCCTGTCGACTGACATGGTATTTGTTACGGTCACGGTAGTTGCCATCCTGTCGACTGACATGGTATTTGCTACGGTCACGGTAGTGGTCATTCTGTCGACTGACATGGTATTTGTTACGGTCACGGTAGTAGCCATCCTGTCGACTGACATGGTATTTGTTACGGTCACGGTAGAGGCCATCCTGTCGACTGACATGGTATTTGTTACGGTCATGGATGGGCTAAGCGTCTGGCGTGGCCGCATCCCATGGCGCTTTTCGTGGCTTTACGAGGCATCATAATTATTACGGATAACGTTGCTTGATGCTTGATGCAGTAATCCCTTGAAGCAGATATATGAAGCTATACTGGGATGGTTTAAAGCAGATGTGTCGTCAGGAGGTGACAGAAATAACGTCAATAATTGCTTCTGAATCTGCGTAACGCGGCAATGCTTTACATGGGCGTATAGGGGGCCGTTCTTCTCAGGGGGCCGATGTCTTTTTGCCCGAATTTTTGAAAAGGTCCTCGCCTCTTTGTTGCCCGAAAATTACATATTTTCAATTGTTTAGTCCAAAATAATATAACGCAATTTTGCCCGAATATGAAATGGTTTTGCCCGAAAATAATATGACACTGCCCGAATGTATTATGATGTATTTTCTCGAATATGATATGATTTTGCTGGAATATGACACGGATTTGCCCGAATATGCATACTTTTGTCAGAATTTGACATGATTTGCCCGTATTTCAGGTGTTTTGGTTTTGTACGAATACTACAAGTTATGAGAGAACCACTACATTTCTAAGCAAGTTTTGTAGATTTGGACAATATAGTCACCCCAGGGCCTCGCTGCAGAAAAAAGTTGCAATCGATTCTCAAGTTGCAATTAATTGCAAATCAGATCAAGTGACTGAATGCATAAATCTGATTAATTGCAACTGGACAATCGACTGCAACTCTTTCTGCAACGGGGCGCAGAAGTGACAGGAATGATTAACTTATTTGTATTCAACACCGTTTGGCTTTCCTTTGATAATACAAATAATTATGCTAGTTTCAATGTACATAACGCCTAATAATTATTATGATACAATGTCATCTCTATAAGCAATCTACACTTTTATTTCCTCGGTCAAACTACAATGCCAGCCCGCACACATTGCGTGCACCATCTCCACTCTCTTGGGAGCATTCCTCCCAAGTGGCTCATGGGTATTGAGAGGATCAATCACATTTCGATATGCGGTAGGTTATGTATCCTTACAGCTATTGGGTAACCTTTACCCATCCACAATGTGCCGTTTTGTTGGGCAATTTCAATGGTGACTTGCCGATTCGTCTACAGCCATTTGGTCTACTCCCATTTCAATTACCCATTTACATTACCCGTCTGTAAGTTGCCCAACTGTTACACAGCGAATGGGGAGTTTTGATTTTACCACTAACAATATTTGGGTAATGAGTTGGGTAAAATAAGTGGGTAACATAAAATAAGCTTTTGATGAAATACACACCTATATAATACTAAAATACAATTCGATCTCTAACCACAATATAGGGCCCGTTGCAGAAAGAGATACAGTCGATTGTAAGTTACGATTGATTGTCAGAAAATTCCGAAAATTTGGCTGTTTCAACCAATCAGATTTGTGCATGTAGAACATGTGATCTGATTTACAATGAATTGTAACTTACAATCGATTGTATCTCTTTCTGCAACGGGGCCCTCCTGTGTTATTAATTTGAAACGGTTATGACGTGCAAAAATGAATAACTGAGTAATTATCTGCCAAATCATGTTACTTACATGAATAATTGTTACATATGATACAACTTATTTACAACAAGGAATACAAACAAATCGAAATAGATAATTAAACGAAGGAGTTGGCATTATACTTTGCACTACAATATAAATTAAAATCGAGCATTAATGTTCATGAAAACAATTGCCCAGTAGGCCTATGACACCGAATTCTATAACCACATTTACCCATCTACGTGTTTACCTTCTTTGGGTAATGACATATAGTAAAATCCCCAATTAATGGGCAAAGATCTTAAATTACCCAACGTCCTGTGCTATAATTTGGTTAATTCGACGAGGATATATTCTATTTTCTCAGCGTTTCTCCAATATTGATTAAAATACAAGTGAACATAATATGTTAGGTAAATGCAGTAGCAAACCAGGTAGGATAATTTTACCAAATGTTTACCAGTTGTCATAGATTACCCAATTCAAGTACCCTATTTCATTTTGCTCAGTCATTTTTCACATTATTGGGTAAAACAGTATTTATCATGAAGCAAAAGAGTTGGGACAAAATTGTCAAATTTCATATTTTATCCACTTTAGAAAATTTGTTTGTTTGTTTTATCATCACAAATTGGGTTAGCCAATAAAATTCATTGTAAAAACCAAATAACAGTATTGGAAAACGCCCCACACATCAAACCAAAAAAAAAAAAATTCTTTGAAATTGACTATTTGAGCCACGGGCGTAGACATGACATTGATACCCATTCAAGTGGGGGGATGAGCTATTCATTCATCGGATTACATCCCCCCAGTTGAATAGGTATTACGTAACTCGCTACGCCAGTGATTTGAGCAATATGATGTTAAATATAGAAAAAACCTTATTACCATAGATTAAATTCAACCAGATGTTCGCTGCGTGAAAACACTATACAAATTATGGCATATGCTGCCACGTGCGCTCCGAATGCAAACGAGCATAATAATAATAGTTAATATATACAGGGTGGCCCAGAAAGGTTGCAACACCTACGATCGTTAATATCATCAACATCATCGACCAAATGTCATTGTGTTTTATTTGATTGGGTAGAACATTCTTTTTCCAACAAAATCATACCATGAGCATTGACTTTGGGTAAGGCGTTTGGATCCTAGGGCCATTTTTCTGAGGCAATGTCGTTTCCCGAATTTGCTACTTTTTCGTCTCCAGCGATCCTCGGAACACTGAGACATTCTTGCCCCACGGCCTGCCGTAGAATTAGTTGTACAGAAGAACCGCTTGACTGCTCTCCCTTTGATAAGGAAGACAATGTAATCGATTACGGGGTAATCGATTACGCAACATCGCGCTGTTCAACAGCTAATTCTATGGCAGGCCGTGGAGCGAGAATGTCTCAGTGTTGCGAGGATCGCTGGAGACGAACAAGTAGCAAATTTAGGAAACAACATTGCCTCAGAAAAATGGCCCTCGGATCCCAACGCCTTACCCAGAATCAATGCTCATGGTCTCATTCGGTTGGAAAAAGAATGTTCTACCCAATCAAATAAAAAACAATGACATTGGTCGATGATGTTGATGATATTAACGATCGTAGGTGTTGCAACCTTTCTGGGCCATAGCCGTGGCAGAGTTCAGGTGAACGGGCGGTGAATTTAGGTCCAATATCAGCGGCGTGCATTGAAGTTCAACTAATATTTCTGCATATTTCAACTATAAAAACCCTTTTCACTAATAGTACAAACACAAGTTTCCTCTAAGTGTGTCCTACGGCCCTGGTTGGTCGGCAGCTGCCCAGCATACGTCGCCTCAGCAGCGGGTTGGTCAGACCATAGAGGATCGGATTAAGCATCGAGTTTCCCCAGAGCAGGCCATTGGCGGCCTCCCAGAGTGGCTCAGAAAAACAATCGGCATCTCCACAGCCCGCCTGTATGACTCTGAGTATCTGGTAGGGCAGCCAGCAGCAGACGAAGGTCCCCACCAAGATGGACAACGTGATGGCTGCCTTCCGGTGTTTAGAGAACTGCTGCGCCCTCTTCTTAAGCGAGTCGATCTGGTGGTCTCTCGTCTGCGAACCGCCAGTACCACTACCGGACTGAACTGCGACCCCATTGAGCTGGGCTCCGTTGTATGTCGATGTCTGGTTACCAATAGGACTGCTTGCGTCGTCTACTTGCGATACATTGGGTGACATGGTTGATGGCAACTGTACCGTGCTGCCAAGGTCGACCGTATGGACGCCCCCTTCGACCTTGGCGCGTCCAATGTTCCTGGAGCGCTTATAGATCTCATAATACACCTTACAATTTAGCAGCGATAAAAGGACGAAGGGGATGGCAAATTGAAGCATGAGCATGAGTACAGTGAAGGGTAAAAGGTAGACGAACTCCAGCTCGCACTCGTACTCGAAGTCTACCAGGTCTAAATGCCTAAATGATAACGTCATCATAAGCACGCCAGTGAAGCAGCAAAGCCAAGATATACAGCAGACAGCCGAGGCCCTACGGCGACTCCAGACAGTTCGATAGCGCGACTTGGTGGTCACCAGCAGGAAACGATCGAAGCTAATGGTAATGATGGAGATGATGGACATGAAGGTCAGGGTGTAGTCCAGCGAGCCCCATATTCTACAGAATACCTCGCCGAACATCCAGTAGTTTACGTACCCCCAGACAAGGTTAAATGGCAGGATGACGGAACCGACCAAGAAGTCGGAGACGGACAAACTGAAGATGATGATGTTGGTGGGGACAGCACGGACGTCTTCATAACGGAGGAACGCGACGATCACCATCAGGTTTCCTACGACCGTGCCGACGATGACAAAAGTATATCCGCAGATAAGGAGAATACGGTTCAGTTCGTTTTCCAAGATATCTTCAGTTTGATTTCCGTTACTGATATATACCATGTCGGACTGATTCATTATTGCAGTATCCATTGTGCGTTCAATATGTTTAATAACTTTTGTTTATGAATAAGACATCTTTTGATGCAGAGGGGCGTTCAACTCGCTGTCAATGACGTCTCCGGCTTAAACCACATTAGACTTTATTATTATTGCAATCTCCATTTTCTTCATGAGTTGGAATGTCCAAATTGTCGATGCAAGCACGAACATTAATAACGATGTACGCGATAGGATCTCTCACAAATTATGAATGATCTACAAATTTTGCTGGAAAATCAAAAAGTAATAAATACGATATAATATCAACAAAGGCCATGGAAGAACAGCGAGTTGTTTGATGTTGCGGCAAAAATCCAATGTATCCTTTTACTGCGACGAATTGACGCACACATCTCGCGTTTCGCAGTAATGAATGAAAGATGATCACACAAGTATCATCCCTAGTATCATCTATCCGTCCTCCCATTTGCGATACAAAAAATCAACTCAATAATATTGCGTTAGCGCGCAATTAGAAGCTTTCGTGCTGTACTTCGTGATGTGAACAAGGGCGCAGATATGGTTGTAATATTTGGGAAATGGGGAAAATAATTATGATCGTAGTATAGAGCAGATACGTGTAACAATCGTTCAAAGTTTGATACAAGCACAAAACTTGGTATGCAGGCTACTTTGGGGACATTGAAAAAACCCTCAGACAACTGAAATCCAATATAGTTGTCATTTTCCAAGATGGCCGCCCCAAAGCTACTTTTTGTATACAAATTGACTGAGTTGGTCGATTTAATAATCTTGGTGTAGATTTATATGTTTTTTAACATGCTGAAAACGAGCTACACACGGACCTATACTTAGCTAAGGGGTAGAGGGGGAATGACCCCTCTTGTTGTGGGGAAATCATGATCTCACATTTGTTATTAATTTGTTTGGATAGACAGCTAATATACCTTATTGGGAAATCTTTTCTTTTAAGCCTGCGTCACAAATCAAACGGACTCTGGCCGAATTTGTAGATCGCCCGAGAGTCGCCGAATTTTAAATCCGCCAGGGAGTCGAACGTATTTTTCGCTTGACATCTACGCTGTCACATATTGGACGGGGCTCGGGAGGCGCCCGTTGAACATAAGTGATTATAAATCGACCGGGGCCCGTAGAAGCCGCCCGACGGCAGCCCGGCGGCATCAGCACGGATCGCGTTCGAAGCACGCCCGACTTTGTACAAGTCGCGCGAGATACAGGAGTAGGTCGGTCAAGTATCGCAAGGAGGCCGTGCGGCGGTCGCGCAGCTCTGCCGTGTCCGTCCGAATTTTAAAGCCTAAAATGGTCTAAAGTTTTCGGATTGTCGCCCGAATATCGACCGAATGTTTGCCGATGCCCGAGCGACCTACGGGCGATCTACGGGCGACCTGTTCACGAGCTCTGCGACCTCAAAATTCGGCGATTAAAAATCGCTGATTTGGGAGCAGGTTTCGGTGCCCTGCGGACATCGGCCGAACCCTGAAAAACCGGGCGGAGCCCGCAGTATTCGCGCGACACCCGATTGACAAAAAGCACACAGTAAGCCACCGTAAAAAAAAAAAAGGCACACGGTAAAATACTGAAGGGATGACATCTTCTGTAATCTGATGGACACGGTGGGATAATCTGTACAGTGATCCTATCCCTAACCCTAACCCTAACCCTAACCCCTCAGACGGTATTTTACTGAGTACCTCGTCACCCAGGTGATAGGTGACAACATCTAAACAATATATTACCGTGTTCTTTTTTGTCACTTTTACCATTCTTAACTGTGTGCCTTCTGTGTAATAGGTGCGCGCGAACACTGGCCGTAGTCCTGGCGAAAATGCCCGTTTGAGCTCGCAGAGAAGTCGGGCGGTCTACGTTTGTGATTTGTGACGGCCCCTTTAAAGATCTCTTTGCCACACCGCGCCCCCCTCCCCATTTTTGGTAGACACTGGCTTTGCCCCTGGACGTCTGAGAATTCCTATCGTATTCCCCCCTTCTGCGGGGAAAATAATCATGATATCTCATTTTATCTTTATGTTTAAGATAAGGATGCCCCTTTATTATAATACCCTGGCCGCCAAGGCTCTCTTTGCTATCCCACTTTCACAAATGCTCCAATTTGGGATACGGTGCCCGTACGATGCCACTTTTAGGTGAAATCTTGCGGGAATCTTGCGGCGCCCGCAAGGATGCCGTGGCTATCGTACGGTCGCCGTTGCATTTGCCCTCGCCGTACGATGTCAACAAATTGTTTAACGCGGAGTAAAAAAAAAAAAAGGATGCATCTATACGATTTTGTACTTGCCATAAGCCCGTAGACACGTCGTAGAGAGCATCGCACGGACATCGCAAGGGCACTGCACGGGCACAGCACGGACATCGTAGCCTTTTCCCCCCTCGAATACCGTACGATTTTTTTGAGTTTGGGGCCACTCAATTCGTACGATAGTCGTAAGATGTTAACGATATCGTAAGAGTGTCTTGCGAAGTCCGTACTAGTCCCGTAAAGCGTCCGTACGAGCGCTTAGATTGTAAGTACGGGATCCGTGCGATTTAAATTTGCTTGAACTCCCAAAGTCATCGTACGTGCTCCGGCAAATATGTAACCGCTACACAAAGATATCGCAGACATCGTACGATATCCCAACTCCACGAAATCGTAGAAAACCGCCGAAGGTAAAAAAAAAAATCGTGCGGCACCCGGAGCATTTGTGACCGAGGCGTAAGTCCTGGACATCTCAAAGTGTATATTAAAGTGATCCAGGTAAAGTGTCAGATATTGCACAAAATGACATTTGAGACTTCAATCCCATATCAATATCATTGTAAAATACAATTGAAAGATTTGTGAAAGTTTGAAGGAAAACGAACACTGTTTACCTAGTGAAAAAAACGAATATTGAGTTCATATTTTATCACCGAATACTGATGGCTTGTCGTAGAATTGCAACAGTTATAACTGGCAGCCTATGACGATTATATCCGCACCCGTGTATGTTTACATAATGCGGTATACAAAATTCCTGGAATTCGCGCACGTGTTGGATCAAAGTTCTCTAGGTCGGGAATGTTTCCCACGCTCGGACGTAATCAGCTGAAACAAGTGTACTTTTTATCTAAAGCGTTAATCAACGTGATTGAAATAAAAGATTTAAATGATAATTATCTTCATACTAAAGGGACATTTGAAAAAATCTAACCCTATTTTATTCTTCTCTTACCATAAGCTAAACAACACGGCAGAAGAGAAACGAGGAAGCTCCAATTATTTTTCGTGGAGTTAGATACTTTACCTGGATCACTTTAACAGAAAATCAAACTTAAATTTTTTTTTATTTCAATGAGCTATGAGTCCAATTGTCATTGTTGTTAGAATTATGCATGAAAGTATCCCATGAAATGGACGAGTCTCCAAGTTACAGGAAGAAAGTGGAGACCTCTTGTTGCATGACACTAAGAATCTAACAAACTCTCATGCTGCTAAACTATTAAATAGTGAATGAGAGGGGGCCCAAATCCTCAAAATAACATGTTAATTCTAGCGGTTCCCTCATACCTTGTATTTGTATTACCAATACAATCATGGGACAGGTTTCGGTTTTTCAAATTTCCCTTTCGTTACAAAGATATGTACGATCGAGGTATTCAGATAAGAAAAACTCCCCCGGAGTTTTTCCGTGTACAAAGTGAGTGCAGTGAGTTAGTGACTATCACTTTGCATTTTTGCTCATTACTTGGCCATGCAATGTCCATTTGACTGGAAATTTTCACACAATACCCTGTGGACATCTGAGATAACAACAATATACATTGCATCAACCATTCATCACTTTTTGCACATGTCAACAAAGTTACTAGATCCTTTTATAGTTCTCGACCCCAAATATTTTATTATTATTATTATTTTTTTGTTTTTTGTAAATTTTTGTATTATTATTATTTTCATTTAAGTGAAGATATGGGAGATGAGCTTTTGCATTTTGGGACTTAAAACTGTGCAAACAGTTAGGAAGGAAATTCGGACTTGACGCCACATACTTTATGTTGGTAACTGCATCATGATTCTACCGTGAAGAAAACATTATTCTACAATATGCACCCCAAAATTATATTCGCAAAGCGAGACAGTTCAAACATTGAAGTAGATGTATCATGTCTCAAGAAATACCCTTTTTAAAAATCACTGTATACGTCGAATAAGAAATAAGCCATGATTTAATTGTATGGGGGGGGGGGGGGGGCAAGGGCCCCTAAGCCCCCCACCAGTACGGCAGTGCAAAGGTCCATGGCGTAGTCATTGTCAAGCCATATGCAATCTGATCAAGGAAGGGTCAGAGGTTGGCTGAAGAGAGATCGAGGAGGAGGGGAATCTACATTATTACGAGTGAGGGCAGTATGAGAACAAACTAATGGCTGTCAGATATCAACGGATAGCGGAAACGAATGCCCAACGAATAGAAAATACGCGAAATGAAATTATCCGGTGATGCTTTATGTATACAAAACATAGAACAACGTACATCACCGGACAAGGAACGGACAAGAAACGCATACGTACGGAGACGAACGGATGGAAAATTTAGCTCTCCGTTTGACGTCCGTTTACGCAATCCGTTGATATGTGACCGGGCTATTAGGAAGATTGGTTCATGGTTATTTCCCAATAAGAATGAGGGGGGGGGGGGGGGCAATAACTTATTCTTCCCCTCCCCTTTCCGAACTACACGAGTAAATTGATATGGGTGACTGTATATAATGTTGATTTAATCATATATATACCAACAATGAAACGTTACTCCTTAGCCATTGATAATGAATAAAATCATGTAATTTCCTTAATAATATAAATTTTCAAAAGTCTAGGGGTATGGCCATGGTCTAGCAAAAATGTGTGGGGGGGGGGGGGGGGGGTCAGGGGTATGGCCAAGAGATCTAAAAAGAGTAAGGTATCCCACTAAGGGAGCAGCCTCTCCGAAAAATGAAGAACAAATGGGATATTAAGAGGGTGAATACCCCCTCTATACCATAGCTACGCCATCGAATAGGTCCGTGCGTAGCACAATCGTTTTCCGCATATTAACAAATTGCCGCCATGTTGGATTTTCTGTTGTCTAAGTGTTGTTTTTTCGTAAAGTGTTCCTAAAGGAGCCTGTATGCCAAGTTTGTTGCGTGTATCAAATTGTGAACGATTCCCTTGTAATTTGCTCTACATATGGTGACGAATGAGAAGGCGACAGATAAGGCAAATCAACTGAACCAGGTTGATGTATCCATTCTTTGTATTGATCAACCATTCGGTCTTTTATGTTGCTTTTGTTTAATGTATTAGAATGTTGTGATGAGTACAAACGAACAACAAAACATTTATAAGCGACTTTTATTTTTTATAACAAAAACTTTATTCACACGCGTAAAATTGGTAATACATTTATACGAGAAAATATGATTTTTTAAAAGCTTCTAGTGGATAAATATATTACGTAGCATACACAATATTCATAGCATAGCATTAAATATCTCATATCTTTTAAATGTAATGTCTCTCTATATAAAGAGTAGTAGTAATAATCACTATATGTTGGTAATAAAATAATCTTCGAGAGGCATTCAGACGCATGAGGAACCCTCAATGTTATCTTACTTCAGTTGTTTAATAACAACTTGAACATCAGTATGACCTTTTGAATTTTACAACGAATGGTTAAAAAACTTGAGACACAGACACACACATAAAAATGCACTTATCATGAATACCATGAATATCATGAATACTTCCAGTTCCAACACCAAATATATATATAATTAACCAAGGGCGTCAACAGTTTCTCAAAAGTGGGGGACTCGGCGAGGGAGCGAAGCGACCGAGCGGGGGAGGGTGTGGTAGGGGGTGTCCCCCTCCCACTGTATAGGGAATTTTTGCACTTTTGGGCTTGAAATTGTGCGATTTGGTGCATACCTGAGTCAAACATTTCACATAATACATGTATGTCAGAGTGGAATCTATGGGATCAAACATACATAATGTATACACTTATGAAAAAAGTGTGTGTGTGTGTGTGGGGGGGGGGGGGGGTACAATCCCCTCCACTTTCAAATGTGGGGGGGGGGGAGGACATATGCCCCCGTCCCCCGCCTGTTGACGCCCATGTAATTAACATCAGAATATATCGTTGTACATGTATAGTTGATGTATATTTTAATTTTCATCAGATGATCATTATTTTATCTGATCATGACTGACCAGCAAAGACATTTCGCTATTGTAACACAAATTTAACGCATTAATTACTGACATTAATCTTCATTCGGAAGATCGGTGAAAACACTGTATAGTGTACAAAACCATACAATTATTTAATTTATATATTTATATATTTATTTATTTGTTATTTATCTATATATTTATTTACCTATTTATTTATATATTTATTTACCTATTTATTTAAATATTTATATATTTATATATATATATTTTTTCTTATCTAACTATTAATTAATTCATTAATTAATTTTGTTTTTGTCTCGATAATTATTTGTTTAAATTAAATTTATCAATTTATTAATCTATTTCCAGCATGATACAAATGAAACATAAAACTATATGGTCCGGAGACGAATAAAGATCATGGTACAACAATTATAATACACATCGATACATTCATCACATATAAATCGTTAACATGCACACTAAACTGATGCACATAAAACATTAATTTACAATAGTCATAAGAAGATTCTAATCAACAGAAACTGTCTTAATATAGGTTTTCCCGCTCAATTTCGCGATTGTGTCAATCGAATTGATAATAGGAGCAAACGAATTCCGCGATTTGCGATCGCCGTACCAAAGCAGCATTCGAATTCGTAAATAGTCGTTCAAAATCACGTAGGAGCAAGTGAATTTGCACAAAGTGCATACCTTTTCATCAATGGTCATTCGAATTCGCGAAAGGCCGTTGACAGTTGGCTGCACATTCGCGAATTTGAATGCCCATAAATGAACTTCTGTGTCTATTCACGAAAGCGTGTGCGTATGCATGAATTCGCATGCACTTATTCGGAATTTGGAAGACCGATACCAACGATTACGCGGCAACGCGCGAA
This sequence comes from Echinarachnius parma, assembly GCA_037951105.1. Taxonomy (NCBI): domain Eukaryota; kingdom Metazoa; phylum Echinodermata; class Echinoidea; order Clypeasteroida; family Echinarachniidae; genus Echinarachnius; species Echinarachnius parma. Next base: position 89,701 of record JBAMJV010006481.1, on the reverse strand, counting down.
TTCGAATGACCCTAAATGAATTCGATTGAAAAAAGTGCAAAATTGAGCGGGAAAACCTATATTTAGCGAGCAATACTAAATATCAATTGTACAGGTCCTCAAATTAACATCAGCTTTTTGAGCGATTTTGACTGTAATTAATATTGCAACTTATTATGTATAGGCTATATATGATGATATCGTTAAACGAAATCATTTTATTTTCGTTCTTTCAATATAAGACAATATTCTCAATATGGTACAAAAATGTTCAATTTCGTTTTGATTGATTTCGATATTTTCGTTATTGAACAGCTACGTATAATATGCATGATAATATCGGTATATAATACCGTTTTATTTTTTCGTATTTTCAATATAATACAACATGTTCATATGAAACAAACATTTCCGATTAATTTTCGTCAATTTTATCATATTAACTTATATTGTAACTTATTATTTGCATGGTACATATCGACATAGAATACCTATTTGTTTTCGGTTTTTTAATAAAAAATAATATTTTCTATTTCAAACAAACATATGCAATTTAACTTTGTATATATATACTTGATTATAAATAATATCATTACTGACATGATAATATTGGTATATGATATATATTTATGCTCATATTATTCAATATAAAACTTGATATCCCAATTCGGAAAGGTACGCCACAAGGCTACACATGGATAATGTCGTTTTATAGGCCAATGTGATCTCTACTAATACGTTGTCTTAATAAAAACATGATAACATGAAACATTTATCAAAATCTTCAGAATCTATTGTAAAAGAATTCATCAGCATTTAAAGGGACAGTTCCTCTTTTACAAAACGTCTGAACAGTTTCCAGTTGACGGCTGGGGATGAATGTAACACACACACAACAAATCAGATCGAACAGCCCTGTAATTTGGATTCAACGAATGAAAAACGAATGCGTCCCTCCATCAAATATATTATATCGGTCAATAAAGTAGTTTAAAGACATCCATGTAAAGTGTCTAACTCCACGAAAATTACTTGGAGCTTCCTCAATTCTCTTCTATATCTTCTATATCTATATCTTCTATAAATATAGGGTTAGATTTCAAATGTCCCTTCAGTATGAAGATAATTATCATTGAAAATCATTATTTCAAAAGCGTTAGCCAACGCTTTTGGAGAAACGTACAATATTGTCGTAGTGCGATAACGAACTCTGGCCTGCGTTGTAGCCGAAACCTTCGGCAGCACGACCATCGAGCACGACGGGTCTTTGGGCTGAGCGCGCGCAAATTCTGTACCGTCTGTATACACGTGTGCGGAATTCGTCAAACGGACGATTATTACTGCAACAAATCTACGGCAGGCCATCAGTATTCGGTGATAAAATATGAACTCAATATTCGTTTTGTTCACTAGGTAAAAAGTGGACGTTTTCTTTCAAACTTTCACAAATCTTCTTAATTGTATTTTACAATGATATTGATATAGGATTGAAGTCTCAAATGTCATTTTGTGCAATATCTAACACTTTAACTGATTTAGCATAATATTACAACAATATTGTACTTATTCTTGTAAAGGTATTGTGAAGCCAACATTTGTAAAGGTATGTCACGGAAAAAGATCTACGAAATGAAGAATATATAATTATATGTAGCCAGTTTAAGCGAGGTTTGGTTATTTTGTTTAGTAATCGCTTACCTATTGTTATTTGTGCGGGGGTCACGTAGCTAGCGCGGGTCACATACGGGTCACGCATAGCGCTGTGGCACTCCGTGGAATCCGTGAGCGAACTTTCTCGACGGGTGAATACACGTATACTGCACAATTAACCGTTGGACGATGGTTTATTAAATGTGTGTCTATAACTCCACGAAAAAGAGACATCAAATGACATTTTCTTTCATATAAGACAATAACCTCGCAACTTTTGAAATTTGGCTTGCAAAAGAGGAACTGTCCATTTAGCTAAAATTAACTACAAACCCAGAAAAGAACATAAATATACGTTGTTTTTTTTTACCAACAATGTGAAAGAATCAATCATAACATATATGTTGATGTAAAGAATAAGACACAAATCTGAATGATTTTTAGAAGTTTGGATTCAAACCTTGACATGCTGCCCTCTCAGGTGTCTCTCTGCTGAAGCTGTGATATCTCTAATGGAACACTTTACGCAAACATTTCAAAATTTTGTCTTAGAAATGCGTCTTTCCTTAATTATTATACGATCGGGTATGTTAGTGCAAAGTTGATTTCACATACCTTTAAGAAAGAACATGCTCAATAATGCTCTAGTGATATCCAAGAGGACTAATTTGTGGTTCTGTTGTGGCATCAAAGATTTGGGTAAAAATCTCAAGACGGCGGCAAAGAAGTTAAAACAAAACTGGTCAAAACTCCCAAATGGAAACTACCTATTGGTATAACATTTCACTGTTTGGTTACTAAAATTGCTGTCCTTTTATTCAATCCACATTTATCGTGTTTATGTTAGGAGAAACTTCCCCTTTAAGATTGGCCATGCAACACAGATGCTTTCTGTAATTTTCCCAATGTTTTTTTTTGTTTAGCTTTAATGTTCTAACTGGTGTCCTACGGCCCTGGCTGGTCGGCAACCGCCCAGCATGCGTCGTCTCAGCAGCGGGTTGGTCAGGCCATAGAGGATCGGATTAAGCATCGAGTTTCCCCAGAGCAGGCCATTGACGGCCTCCCAGGCTACCACCGTAAGACAGTCGTCGACACCACAGCTCGCCTGCATGATGCTAGTGATCTGGTAGGGCAGCCAGCAGCAGACGAAGGTCCCCACCAGGATGGACAACGTGATGGCTGCCTTCCGGTGCTTGGAAAATTGCTTCATTCGCTTCGTGAGCGAGTCGATCTGCTGACCTTTCGTCTGCGAACTACCATGACCATTTTGAGCTGCGATTTCCCTGGGATGGGTTCCGTGGTACCCGGTTGAAGTCGATGTCTGATTACCAGGAGGTGTGTTATCAACCTGCGTTTCATTGGTCGATGGCGACTCTATGCTGCTGCCAGGGTCAACCGTATGGACGTTCATCTCGACTTTGACGCGTCCGAGGTTCTTAGAGCGCTTGTAGATCTCATAATACACCTTGCCATTGAGCAGCGTTAATAGAACGAGAGGGATTGCAAATTGGACCACGAGCATTCCAACCGTAAAGGGGACAAGGTAGACAAACTCCAGCTCGCACTCTTCATTGAAGTCTACCAGGTCGTAATGCATACAGGATAAGGTAATCGTTAGGACGCCGGTGAAGCTACACAACCAAGACATGCAACAGACAGCCGAGGCCATACGGCGACTCCAGATCGATCGATAACGCGACTTGGTAGTCACCAGCAGGAAACGATCGAAGCTTATGGTCAAAATAGAGGCGATGGATATAAAGTTGAGGGTATAGTCCAGCGCGCCCCATATTCTACAGAATACCTCGCCGAACATCCATTGGCCGTTTAACCCCCAGATGAGGTTGAAAGGAAGGACGAAGGAACCGACCAAGAAGTCAGAGACGGACAAACTGAAGATGATGATGTTGGTGGGGACAGCACGGACGTCTTCATAACGGAGGAACGCCACGATCACCATCAGGTTTCCTACGACCGTACCGACGATGACAGGAGTATATCCGCAGATAAAGGCAGCAATGTTTATTTTGCTGTGCAGAATATCTTCAGTCTCATTTCCGTCATAATTGAAGACCATGTCGGACGGATTCATAATCGCACTATCCATTTTGCGTCTAATAATTGTAATTACTTTTCAGAAATAAAGACATATTTCGATGCATCAACGAAGTTCTGCATTAGTGTGCGTGATCCATGGCGCTCATGTTACGTTGAACGGAATCAATAAGGGTTCCATGAATGTAAAACTTTCGTATTTGTTTTAATCTAGTGTCAACAATTATAAAAGTCATTCAAGAACACGCAGCACTGGCTGTTTGATCTCGCGGGATTTAACTCAATGATGATTTCTACGGACCAATATAGTATACACAGTGTCCGTGACATTCTAAATAGAGATCAAAATGGCAATATCATATCACGTTTCGCGGTAAGGAATGCAATCATCATGAGCACACAAGGTTTAATATCCTGTCAAGTATGCCGTTATGTGACAATGTAAACCGCTTTATTAACTGTACCATCAAAGCACAAGGAACTGTATATGCTTATTATTACATGCGTTATATGTAATGGCATACAGCACATTTTTGCTGGGGTGGGGGCTGTGGTATTTCTGAATACCACCCTTCAATTCTGCCAGATTTTCACCTGTCACGCCCTCCAATATAAAAAAGGTCCTCACTACTATAAGCTTCGCCAAAGACGTGAACACGACTTTGTCGGAAAACTATTAATTTTGCCAAAATGAGATGAGTTGGCCCATTAGTCTTTCCCAAATTATAAAAGATTTAGCGCGAATATGAGATGGTTTTGCTCGAATTTACCGTTTTTAAGACGCTAGCTTGGAGGGGCGGGCTGGAATACCCTATTCACAGCCCCTATATCCCCCGCCTTATACTCTTATGGCATATCATTGGCGTAGATGTGTTAAAGGGATCTAGTAACACTGTCCAAATCCTCAAAATCCAATTGGAACTCTAGCGGTTACCTCATACCTTGTTGTATTCATATTAGTAATAGGAGCATGGGACAGGTTTCGGTTTTTTACGAATTTCCCTTTCGTTAAATTTACGATTGAAGTGTTCAGATGTTAAAATATCCACTGGATAGTCGTACCCGTGTACAAGGTAAGTGAAATGAGTTAGTGAATATCACTTTGCATCTTGCTCATTACTTGGCCATATAACGTCCATTAAAACTTGACATTTTCACACGATTGGACATATCAGATAACAACAATGTACATTGTATCAACCATTCATCACTTTTTGCACAAGTCAACAAAGTTACTAGATCCCTTTAAGAGAAATGTAGGTTTGATGATTGTGGGTGAATCGATAGACATGAGGGAATCGGAGCGACCGGCAATGGGTGGGTGTCACGATTTGAATAAACATTCCCTTTCGTCTTTGATAAACGTATTGAACGATTGTGGCGATCAAATTTCTGAATACTGTACATATGAGTAAAAGCGGAAATTAAACAGTTCATTTCGATGAGGAAAATCATAGTTACACTCATGAAATTTGATTCATTGATGATCTTTCCTTCCGAAATTTTGTCAACGAAACAGGTGATCAATCGTTTGAATATGCGTAATTAGTTAGACCAGCATTGAACCTGCATTCATGGCATTTTTAAACAAGTTTATCCGCGAGAACTGCCCTACATACTAGCAATAAATGATGCACGTGTAATTCCAATATACATATTTACGTATGAATTCTAAAGCCCCGTTCACAATGAAACACACGATGATTTTGTCGTACGAAATTTAAAGTTTTCTGTCGTAGTTCAGTTTCGTACAAAATGAGATTGTCGTGGAAGTGGCAGTGGTTAAAATGAAATTTTAGATGCTTTCACGACAGGAACAGACAGAGAAGTCAGATAATGTCTTGGTTATGTCGCATGTCTATCGTACGACAACAATCTTTTGGCATCCACAGCATGTAATTTTTCGCACGAATGTCGTATGATTGTTGTATGATGTAATAACGACACCAGTAAGACAACAATTTCGTGGATCTGTCGTAGCATAAATAAGGGTAGTCAGAATTTCAAGCCACAACAGATTTTTCGTCGCACGACACACATTGATTCGTACGACTGTCGTACAACATCGCAAAACAAGCCACGAAATCACCCACATTTTCGTAGTGAACCTGTCGTGAAATCCGTCGTATAGGTTCAATTTGACCAGGGCTTTAGTTATGTGGATAATACCAAACTAATTTACAAATAAATGTAAAGGATACATGGGCAGACATGAAAATAGATGTGTCAAATATAATCTAAGATTCAGCAAAGACTCAGATTATGATGAAATGTGAATGTTTCCAATCTGAATAGATCCTATACATGTTAACTCAGATTTTCCATCAAGATTTAAAAAAAAATTGAACACATCTACACTCATATATTATGTACTTCCATTTTATTCGTAAAGAAAATGTAATAAACTCCAAACAATACAGAGAACAGTTTGTTCTCTAACTGTGTCCAACGGCCTTGGCTGGTCGGCAGCTGCCCAGCATACGTCGCCTCAGCAGTGGGTTGGTCAGACCATAGAGGATTGGATTCAGCATTGAGTTTCCCCAGAGCAGGCCATTGACACCCTCCCAGAGTTGATCAGAAAAACATTCGGAATCTCCGCAGTTCGCCTGCATGATTCCGATGATCTGGTAAGGCAGCCAACAGCAGACGAAGGTCCCAACCAGGATGGACAACGTGATGGCTGCCTTCCGGTGCTTGGAGAACTGCTGCGCCCGCTTCTTGAGCGAGTCGATCTGCTGGTCTCTCTTCTGCGAACCACCATGGCCGGTCTGAGCTGCGATACCACTGGGATGAGTTCCATTATATCCAGTTGACGTCGATGCCTGATTACCTTTAGGCCTGCTTGTGTTGTCCACCTGCGTTTCATTGGACGATGGCGACTGTATGCTGCTACCAAGGTCGACCGTATGGACGTCCATCTCGACCTTGACGCGCCCGATGTTCTTAGAGCGCTTATAGATCTCTGAATACACCACTCCGTTGAGCAGCATTATCAGGACGAAGGGAATGGCAAATTGGATCACGAGCATTCCCACTGTGAAGGGGACAAGGTAGACAAACTCCAGCTCACACTCGTGTTCGAAGTCCACCAGGTCGTTATGCCTCAGGGAGAAGGCGACCGTAAGGACCCCGGTGAAGCTGCACAACCAGGAAATGCAGCAGACAACTGAGGCCCTAGGGCGAGTCCAGACAGATCGATATCGCGACTTGGTGGTCACCAGCAGGAAACGATCGAAACTGATGGTCAGGATAGAGATGATGGACATGAAGTTGAGGGTGTAGTCTAGCGTGGCCCACAGTCTGCAGAATACCTCGCCGTACGACCAATCGCCCTTGTACGTCCAGACAAGGTTGATGGGCAGGATGACGGAACCGACCAAGAAGTCTGAGACGGACAAACTGAAGATGATGATGTTGGTGGGGACAGCACGGACGTCTTTGTAACGGAGGAACGCGACGATCACCATCAGGTTTCCTACGACCGTACCGACGATGACAGGAGTATATCCGCAGACCAGAAGAGTAAGGTTGATGTTGCTTGACGAGATGTTTTCAGTTTCACTGCCGCCACCTAAATATTCCGTATCAGAGTCGTCCATGATTTGTATTTTATGAGTTTATTGATATTTCACGAATAACCCACTTTCCGATGCATACATATAGAATAAAATTCGCATCGATAGGCGATGGGATTATACGCGATGATGTTCATGTAACGTTAAGCATGTTAAATGAAATCAATAGACATCAGTCGGTATTTATGTATCGTTCCACCGTATCGAGGTGAAAAACTCTCCAAGGTCACACACAGTCTCCACGCGAGTATAGTTTTGCGTTAATCACGATTACCAGCATCCCATACACCTACTGATCCTATATTTATATATCATTGCTCAAAATATTGTGTAATTAAATAAGCATATTTACATGCCCCGCGTTCCACAGACAGGCATAATACATATTACCAAGAAGCGAGCAGGCATTAATTATAATCATAATAGTAGTTAAAGTGCGAATTGCTTAGCTATAGTTGTAATGCAACCCACATATATAATTCGCTTATACTTGTTCATATATAGGAGTCAAACACCATAGCAGCCCTAGATGGTTAATATTCACAGCACTGCTATAATCATGTCCATTTTGAGTGACAGTTCAAGATGATTTCCATTCATCGTAGTCCTCATCTTTTTTCCCCCAAATGTGCGACATTAATTGGATTATATATGCTACATGTAATTCAATGTACGTCGCAAATTTGAGAAATTCGTTAGGTTATATAATATTAAGTGGTCTTATATGAAGCGTGTCTATATCATGGGTATAGTAACCAGAGGCGAAATATATTTGGGGATGTCGAGGGACCGAAGCAACCGAGCTGTGGGGGATGATAGTATCCCTCCCCCAAAGTAGAGACGTTTGGGAATTTGGGGTGATTTAAACCAGTTTTTCGGAGCGACTGAAAAATTGGCCACTGATAAAGAGAATGGATAAGGTCAAGCCATTCACTTGGGTGATGGGGGAGGGGGAGGGGGGGGGGGGGGGGGGGCTGCAGCCCCAAGCCCCCAAGCACCCCATCCCATCTGTGTAGCAGTAATGAGATCAAGATAAAAACCCTTCCTCTCTCCCATGTAGCGTACGGACATGGCGGACAAGTGGATATGGTAGCTGAGGTACATCTTATCTGGATGTCATCCTTACTTTATTCACGTGGAAAAAAAGAAGATTTTTTAGGCTCAATTATCAAATTATTTTACCCGTCTGTGTGGCGCTTTTGTCTGAATTACCCTTTTAACACTCTCGGCACCCACCCCCAAACCTCGTATCATCACCCCCACCTCTCTTGTACGCTTGTGAGTTTGCAAGTCCAAAACGTTAGGTTCCTTTATTTCTTCTTTTTCGAAAAAAAAAAAGTGGCATCATTATGTCGAATACTTTTCTGGCGCTCGTGCACATTTGCAATAATTCTTTCTAATGTACAGCTCATGTCATCATGTATTATTCGACATGTAAGAAACATTCTTCCTTTTCATATTTCAAACAAAGGAAACCAGTTATAAATGACGTGAATTGAGATTAGAGAATCGAGTGCTCTTCAGTACATTTCAGCACGGGGGAAGTGTTTATAAATACCTAGGTATCTGTAAAGACCATAGGCGTATATTGACACATTATTCTTAGGGGGCTGAAACATCTAATAGTTATAATAATAATGATAATATCAATAATAATAATAATAATAATAATAGTAATACAAATAAAAATAAAAATAAAGATGGTAATAATGATAATAATAATAATAATAATAATAATAATAATAATAATAATAATAATAATAATAATAATTAAAATAATAGTAATAATAATAATAATTATAAAAATAATAATAGCAATAATATGAATAATATAAATAATAATAATAATAATAATAATAATAATAATAATAATAATAATAATAATAATAATAATACAAACAATTAAAAAAAAAAAATATTATTCCATTCTTGACTAAACCTTTACTCCCCCAAAATATACTCTAATCCAAAATAATATAGCTTTCGCTTACTAGCAATGCTATTACTAGTAGTTAATTTGGAGTGACGACAGCTCATTGAGAGTGTGCATCTATCGCATTTCCGATCATTGCTCTCCAAGATTGACGTGTGACCTCGCTGGAATTATGATCAATCTAATTATAATGTACAAGATACTATGATAATAACATCGTATTTAAATCAAAAGGGTCTATATAATTAAGATTTTTTTGTTGCGCTGTGATACAATAATGTAAAAGGTTTGCCATCGGCGTATACGGACAATTTTTTTAAACCGGGGATTGGAAAGGGGGGGGGGGGGGGGGGATGTAGGGCTTAGGGCTTTTCCCGAACGAATATAATTCTTACTTTTTTTCTCTCAGTTTTTTGTGGTGATATGGTACAGTATGAGCAAAATGCTAACAAACAAACAACATAAAACAAAAGCAAGCGCGATATGATTTTGCCCGAATATGAGGTGCTTTTAACGAAAATGTTGCCGTGTTCCAGTTCTCACCTCCTATACTCTCCCTCCTAGTAATATAATGTACGATGTTTGAAACCCGGGGGGGGGGGGGGGTACTCAGATTATATTCGGACGGGGGTGTGCGGCTGAGACCTCCGAACCCATACCCACATCTAAGGGTCCTTTTGCTGTAAATAGGTACCCATGTCTTAGGGATTTTTGTGAAAAATGGACCCATGCCTAAGGATTTTTTGTAAAAAATGGACCCACAATGTCACACAAACTCATTGAGTTATGCCCCCTGATATTCATCATGTACACTTAAATGTTTTTAGACATTCATGTATTTTAAAATAAGTGCCATTATGTCAGAAAACGGCGCTCTTGCAAGTTGGTAATTATGTTAGTGTATGCAGCTCAATGCATCAGAGAAAATACTAGGACATGAAGGACACTATACAGGGTGGCACCCAAAAAACGCAGAACGGGCCACTTCCCTAAATATATTAACAAAATGATTAAGTCCATCGGATAGGCTGTCTTTTCCAATGAAAAACAATACCAAGAACAGTCATTTTCGTCGTGTAGTTTTTATTTTAGGGCGCTGTGAGTGACACCATGTCAGGTTCCCATTTTTGTCAATTTTTACCAAGTCAGTGCCTGATAAATCGCACTTACTGCCCGTCATAGCACCGAACAACGAGCAATACGCGCGCCATTGTTAGTGTGCATTCAGCAGTGTGCCGGGAGAATGGGCATAGTTGTTTAGTGTTATGACGGGCATGAAGTGCGATTTATCAGGCACTGACTTGGTAAAAATTGACAAAAATGGGAACCTGACATGGTGTCACTCACAGCGCCCTAAAACAAATACTATACGACAAAAATCACTGTTCTTGGTATTGTTTTTCATTGGAAAATACACACTATATCCGAAGGACATAATTATTGTGTTACCTTATTTTGGGAAGTGCCCCGTTCTGTTTTGTTGGGCCATACAGTCATGTATGAGTGTTGCATATTGTGAGTTAAAACAGGGTCTCCGATCATGCAACTAATTTCACCGTTTTCAATATGACGATTCCCTAGAGATTGGTTGAGTTAGCGTCACAATGGTTAGATAAACAAAAGCAGGCTTACGTTGTGCATATGACCTTCTCATATAACCCGCCACCATGTTTTGTATTGTTTTCTTTTTTTGTAATAACTAACCGTGGTGTAGCTAAATTACAATCCCTTCCATGTAACTGTTCACTCGATTACTAACCCGTGCATGGGGACATGAAAGAAGGTGGTACTGCTTACCTGCCGTAACACAATAATATGTTATTTTAAGTACACAATACCTTCCTTATGGAAAACCTTGCCGCTTCGTAACCTCCTTTCTCGCCCCCTCCCCCTTCCCCCATCTTATTGGCCGAACTTATTCAGCTACGCCAACGCTGAAAAGAGCACGATCTTCGACAGCTAAAGCAAACGTTCGTTGAAGCTGCGCAAGCCTTTAGAATTACTCAGTATTATTAGGGGTTTTCAGCGAAAATAGTATTATTTACTCGCAGTGTGCGTAGGAATACAATTTTCTATCCCATATCCGTGAGTATTTTCAAACTTGCTTAAAGAGATAGTTGAGTTCTGGTAGAGAGAGTACAGTTTTAGTCAAACTGAATTTTAGTAAACCAAAACCTGCACCATTACATTACAAACTAAGTATAACTCAACCATGCTCAAAAGGAATACAAAAATTACAAACGACTATAAAGTAAAAAGCCTGTTATCATTAAAAAAGGGCTGTTTAAACTAAAGAGGGCGCTTTCAAAAAAACGCATTCTAAATAAAATATTGTGCATGTGATGTGTTGTTGAAATAGTGATTAGATAGAGAGATAATCAACAACTATCTAAAAAACTCTTTTGAAATTTTTTGAAAAGAGGAAGCATTTTAAAGGGATAGTGTTGGTATAGTGTTGGGGGGGGGGGCACTTCACAAATATTTGTTTGTGAGATAATGAAAAACTGACTGTCAAATTTGAAAGAACATACAATTTTAATGACAGAATAAACTTTATTTGAACAAAATCGGTTCAAAAACGGCTGAAATATCCATAAACATATTTTTTATTCAAAATTGCTTCACCAGGGGATATTTTGACTTTTTAGAAAAAAAAAAAAAAATGCTTAAAGACTACTTTGAAAAAAATCTGAATAGGTTTAAAAAAAGTTGTTGATGATATCTCTATTGAATCATTATTTTAACAAAACATTAACTGCACAATTTTGTATGAAAAAGGGGCTGAAACCAATTATTTTTTTAGAGAGCGCCCTCTTGAGTTGTAACGGCTCTTTTTGAATGATAACAGGGGCTTCGAGCATTGTGAAGTTATAACTATTATTTTGTACCGTAATGGTTCAGGTTTTGGTTACTAAAGTTAAGTTTGACCAATACTCAACTATCCCGGCTTTGAAACGAATTTTAACGGCTGGTTCAAAATTATCGAATACTTGTGGGCCCCACATGTATTACAAATGGTTATGTTTATGGATATTTCAGCTGTTTCTGAACCGATTTTGATCAAATAAAGTTTATTCTGCCATTAAAATTGTATGCTCTTTCAAATTTGACACTCAGTTTTTCATATCTCACAAAAAAAAACATTTTGTGTAGCGCCCTCTCTACAAAACTCAACTATCCCTTTAAAGCGATAGAAGCCTAGTTCTGGTCAAACAGAATTTTAGTAACTAAGACTTAAAAAGTTATCATTATAAACCAACAGTTATAATTCAATGATGCTTGAATGGTAGAAAAACATATAAACATCAAAAGTTACAGTGCTGTTTTCATTTAAAAAAAAGCAGCCGTTAACACAAGAGGGCGCTCTCCAGACACTTCAAGCAGAGCCGTCTATACGGCTCTGACTTCAAGTTTGAACCATTTTAAAAACATAAAATGGGAATGTAATGTTTGGTTAAAATAAGTATAAGTATTCAATAAAGAGATCATCAAAACCCATTTTATAACCGTTTTGGTATAATTTTCAAAAGTGTGGAGGATTTATAAATATTTTCTTAAATTAATGAATAAAAGTTGGTCGCCAACATTTATTCGAATCGGATATATTTTTGGATATTGTCTGACTTTAAAATTGTGCGCTTTTTCAAATTCTACACCAAGTTTTTCATTACCTCACAAAAAAGTATTCTTTAAGCTCCCTCTTAAACCCAAACTGAACTATCCCTTTAAGGTTATGATTTCGCTTGATGAATATTACAGTAGCCTAAAACACGATTCAAAACGCTGATTCTGCAGGGGTTACACAAGTCTTATTAAACGCACCATCATTTTAATTGACTCTTTATTTTCAAATGTATTTTCTCCTAAAATCATGATCGCAAGTATAGATTTTCTTTGTTCATGCAGTCGGCGCAACGTATGCATGGTATGGAACATAATAACGTTTCCCCAGAGTAAACTTACTCATACTGGTAATGACGTCATGTTTCTTTATTTCCCCTCCTGTGTCTGCAATATTTTTTCCCTATGGTGAAGGGGAGGGGGTGGGGTGCCTCGATCACGTGCCATGCTACAAAAGACTTATATATTACTGTCAAGTAAAATGTTTTGTAGCGCTTAATAACGTACTTGTGAAAGTCCTTGGAGTGATGTGTGAAATGTTCTAGATTAATAAGTTTCATATGTCGAAGTATAACGAGCGAAAATGTACAGTGCTCTTTGCTGACCTACTGACAGAGGTTTGTATGCAGTTGAAGTAGTCCTTACTATTTAAAAAAATCAAATCTTAAATGGGTAGTACAGTTTTGGTAAGGCTGAACGTTAGTAACCCAAACCTGTACAGTAACATAACAAACTAATATGTATAACCCCACCTTGCTCGAAAGGTATATACACAAATACAAAAGACTAAAAAAAAAAGCATGTTATCATTCAAAAAGCGCCATTAAAACACAAGAGGGCGCTCTCTAGTAAGGCATTGGTTTCATCCATTTTTCATACAAAATTATGCATGTGATGTTTTGTTGAAATAATAATTAAATAGAGAGGTCATCAACAACTATTTAAAAACCGCTTTTGAAAATTTTTGAAAAAGTGTAAGCATTTTTAAAATTTTTTTCAAAAAATCATCATATTTATTTGGGGCCCAAATAAATACGATCGGATATATTGATTGATATTTCAGCCATTTCTGAACCGATTTTGAGCAAATAAAGTTTATTCTGCCATTAAAATTGCATGTTCTTTCAAATTCGACACTCAGTTTTTCATTACCTCACGAAAAATTTGTGTTGTGCAGCACCCTCTCTACCAAAACTGAACTACACCTACACTAGACAAAATGTTGCGACACCACACAAAACAACTTGAAATGAAAACCGAAATAAGGTTCAAGAATATGTTTTAATAATGTTAAAATCTGCGTGTTAATACAAAGAAACAACAGCAAATCTTTCTTCGAATGCAAATACAACAAAATAAATGTATCATTTAATAACAAAAGACAAGAAATGGAAAAACACATACAGAAAATATATGAAATCAGCTTTGATACTTACGAATTAGATTCTTATTTTGGCATAACATCAATATGTTATTTTTCAATCAGTCATCACAGATGTTTTTAGATCAGATTAACGAAATGCGTTTTACACTTTTAAAAGTTTGTAATACAATATAAATGATACCGTATTATAATGATAACTATATTAAACGAACATGTATTCTGCTATGCATCATACCAGGCTCACACAATTATTTTGTTTTAATGAACATAACTTACACCAATTTGTATATATTCTCGAATATCGCATAGCATTTTAGGAAGAAGAGCAATAATCGTAATAGAGTTTTTAATAATACTACCTACATAATCATTCGTCTATAGGTTTTTATAGAATAGGTAAAGAAGCTATACTATACAGATTGCACGATATAACGAAAACATAAAATGCCAATTCAACGAATTGTTACTCACAGGGATAAGCACATAAAACAAACAAATTCAACAAAATACTGTCAACTCAGATGAAATAATGCACACACAAGCAACTGCAAATACTGAAGTGATTTAGAACAATAAAATCATACACATCATTGTCGAGAAAATTCCAAGTAGAAACAAATTAATTTCAGCACTCATTATGATGAAAAGTATTTTGGCGCTTACTATAGTACACACGTATACATGCTATATATTTTTAGTAGGGAAAACGCGTTTATCAATCAACACAAACGGCAACATAACATGCCACTTAACGAGCCAGTTTTTGGCAAAGATAAACTTTTATATTGAAACACACCATAAGGATCGAATAAAAAAAAAAAAAAAAAAAAAACATTTGTTTTCTGTCATTCCAAGGAGTGATACGTATTACAATGATATTATGACCATATTGTTCCTTTATAAAAAAAAAGTTATATGATAACTAAGTTAACCCTAGTTAGCAACTACAATATTTTATGTTTAATCATTAGCCACGTCATCCAAAATATACTTAGCAAGTTAAGCAGTTAACTGCAATATCTACTGGAATAAAGTTTAGGTAGCATAATTTTTGGAAAATATCTGCAAAATATCTGCTCTTAAATTGTTGGTGAAATCGGTTCCTAAAATAATCTTATCACTTATTCAAAAAGAATTAAATAAGTGTTGGTTCCCTTTAATACTGAAATATATAGACATCGTAATTTATGAGGATGTTGGGGACAATGATAAATGCACATTGCTATCAAACGACATGCCTTCCGCCAACGTATTGATTGATCATGAAAACACGCTAATTGAATAATACCGATCCAAATTGCATTAAAACATGATTTCGTCGGGTGAGAGGGAGAGGGGCGTTAAGTCGATTTTTGGCTAAAGTTGAGTTCTACAAACCATCTTGTAGGTCGGAGCTTTCTCTACATGCTCTATGCGATGTCCAACTTTCAGATGATAAGCATCTTTAATTTTGGGAATATTTATCAAATATAAAAGAGAGCAAATTTGTATTTTTTGTTTTTACAAGGATTCAAAGCTTTGAACATGACTATCTTTGAACATGACATCAAGTAACTTAGCGCCCTTCTCTTTCGCAACCAACGATTTGTTGTCCACTCAATATGCCTGAACCTAACATCTTGGATAAAAATAAGCTGGTAATACTGATATAAAAATAACACTGAATGTTACATGATGTCCAAGATGGATGTACCCTCGAGTTTAGCATATAGTAATGCAAAACTCGAGTACACACCCTTATGATGAAGCAGGTGTGTACTCGAGTTTCGCATGACGTATATATGTCAATGATGGGTGTGAACCCGAATTTCAAAATACAAAACATGACTTTTGTCCATGTTGAAGGGTGTATAAACCCGAGTTTAGCATTACAAATGATGTGTCCATTATGATGGGCGAGAATATTAGATGATATCATCTGACTTTGTAAAATACGCGTCGTTGATTGGCTAAACACGGTCACATGATTGGGGTGTCATTTTGTTATGACACCATGGCCAGAGAGTTATGACCATAGAAGTATGAATAAACAAACCAACCCGTTTACACCCGCATGGCGCGCGCTGCAAAAGAGATTGTATTATGACGTCACAATGAAAACCAAAGGTACACGATAATACACGTACCGTATGTTGTTTTTGACCGATTTCAGTTTCAATGCATGAATGTGTATTAGCCCCCGGATTTAGCCAGATGATATAACCATAACAGTTGTTAACTTTATTGTCGGGGAAAATCACAGAATGTTCCCTCGGGAGTTAAAATCCTATTTCGTGAAGAAAATAAGTCGAGAGGGACTTATAATCTTCCCTCAATAGCATTTAAAATCCCTCGGAGTGGAACATTCCGTGATATTCCCTCCACCACCAGTTAACAACTGTATAATGATGGATGTGAACTACTTTTGACCATGATGATTGGTGTGAAACCGAGTTTAACATTACTATACATCACGTATGTCCATGATGATTGGTGTGAAACCGAGTTTAACATTACTATACATCACGTATATCCATGATGATTGGTGTGAAACCGAGTTTAAGATTACTAAACATCACTTATGACAATGATGATTGGTGTGAAACCGAGTTTAACATTACTATACATCACGTATGTCCATGATGATTGGTGTGAAACCGAGTTTAACATTACTAAACATCACTTATGACAATGATGATTGGTGTGAAACCGAGTTTAACATTACTATACATCACGTATGTCCATGATGATTGGTGTGAAACCGAGTTTAACATCACTAAACATCACTTATGACTATGATGATTGGTGTGAAACCGAGTTTAACATTACTATACATCACGTATGTCCATGATGATCGGTGTGAAACCGAGTTTAACTTTAATAATACTAAACATAATTTTTGTCTATTGCAAATCATGATTTATGTCCACGATGATGAGTTTCGAATTTCGCATCAATTGTATACTAACCATAGTGGTGGGTTCGAAACCGAGCATTGAATTTAATACTGAGCATGACTGTGTCCATAATTGACGGGCGACAACCCGAGTTTTGTCAGCGCACGAATTCTAGTACTTAGTGTGGACGCGGAAGGATGGATTGTAGAAAAACAGTACAATTACGTTCTGACGGAATTGCCGATACCCAGAACTGTGTTCGCCGATCCGATCCCATATCGACCAACTGCAGAAACAAAGAAACACAATAAAACGAACATTTAACGAATTATTACAACAAAGATCAATGTTAAATTCCAAATGTGAATTGACCAATGCATTTTCTTTTTACATTCTACATTCCAAAAGAGAGCCTTCGCTGGCACTATACAATATTGATGACAACCGTAGCTGTAACAATACAAGTTAGATGAAATGATAGGAAACATTTCTGCCACAATTACTAGTTGATCTAAAAATATAGATATTCATTCTCATATCATAATTTTTTTTTATACATTTCTCAAAATAATTTCGTCAAACTTTGAAGTAAAATGCAGGTAATAGCTAGTCAAAAATAACCACCTCTATGTAATTAGAAGCATTTCAACCACTCTGTATGTATACGTGTAGGGGAAACGTCATTATTATACATGTATTAAAAAAAATGCCCTATAGAGACCGTTTTCTGTCTTGGTAATATAGATCGATCCGAACGAAATGGATAGGCCAAGGTTATATCCTATATGTTTGAATGATTGTTGAAGAATAACGTCATCAGACAAAGTGTGGGATATACTGTATATATTTATATAGGGACAAGGCCAATAATAATATCCAGGATGATGATGCTGCATGGGCAACTGTATCATCAAATACAATACAAACACAAGGGTTAATAAAATATGTAAACAAAATGAAGTAATGAATACATAAGGTGCCAGACTGACCACGCCACGCCACTACATAAACAGCCATTCCCGCCATCTATCAGCTCAGACACTAGGCCCTGTCTAACTGCTAGCTACATATGAGAGCACCAAATAAAGAGATATTGATTTGGAATATCTGATTGTTGTGGTCGGATAGACTAATTAGTATAGATAATAACTATATATTTAAAATATATGTTTTATTGGGCTTCGTATGAAACAGCAAGACGCACTAGTAAGCCCTAAACACAATTTGACCACAGGCGTAGGTGGGGAGGTGTTGGGGGTGGGGAGGTGGTGGGGGTGGGGATGGGACGGGGATCTCATCTCAATCAAGGATCACGGATCCCCCTACTTCTCAAAATATGTCTACGCCATGCACTGATAATGACAAAGCTAACTTACAGCTGGTGGGCTTGGGCCTGTCGATCTGCCAGTAGTTGAAGCCGTCCTTGGCTCGTTGGTTGAACGACGTCTGTAGCGTCTCGGACCCCGAGCTGTTCAGCTTCGGTCTCCTCAGCTCATACGACCCCGGCAGCTGCCCGCTCATCTTCTTGGTGATGACCGCATCGAACGTGGGGTCTCGAACCCGCGACAGTGTGCCGTTGTTGTTGTACTGGAAGGTCGCTAGGCCTTCTCCCTTCGGTACGATCGGCGCATGACGGTCTACGGGAATAATATATTTATAACACGTTACATTTTTATTTTATTTAAAAGCATTTATTTGAAATGATTGTACTCTTTCTGCGCCATAATTGGAATAATGTAATAAAACAAGAAAATACATTAGGGGAAATCCTTCACAAAATAAAGAAATATACAGAGCGTGCCCCCACTAATACGCATAATTATATTTTTATATTTTTCCTGTACAATTCTGGCCCCAAATGAGATTTTTATTTCAAGATAATTGTAGACATATCAGGTAATTTACCTCCCAATTGCAAAATGTTACCACAAAAATGTCATAATTGAAACATTTGTTTATGTATTCGTATTATTTTGGCTTCAATTTTGGTCTTCTTGGCCCTAGAGATTATTTTTCCAACGCCTAGCGCTCGGTGCGAAATGCACTCTGGCTCAGTGTTATGTAGCGCGTTCACCAGTGGCGTACCCAGGATGTTTTTCAAGGGGGGGGGGGGGTGTCCGTAGAAAATTTTCGAAGCCGAGACTGAGTACCTTCAACATTTTCGAGACCGAGACCAGGACCAGTCAAACAATTTCGAGGCCGAGACCAAGACCATTGTTTGAGAATCGTGTAAGGGGGGGGGGGGGGGGGGGGGGGGGGGGGGAGGGTGTCTGTTGAACATTTTTGAGGCCGAGACCATTGGTAATTATGGTCGAGCCCGCTGAAATGTGGTCTCGAGACCTGTTACAAGTGGTAAAGGGGGGGGGGGGGGTACACATACATGGCGAACCGCGGTGTGGAATCGTGTGTGGAATTTCAAACAGTGCCCTCTACGTCCTTACGCATTACAATCTTTAAGTGCAACCCACCTGCGTAACTGACGATCTTTCCTGACGGCACAGCGACCTCAAATGTTGTACACTGTAAAAAAAAAAAGTAAGAACAAAATGATCACTGAAATGCACAATTTATACAAAAGCGGAAGCGAACTTATGACTGATTGTTAAAGACAAGTTATGTTGTCACCTTTAATATTTAAGCAGAAATAGCTGAAATTGTTATTTAAAAAACATTAATTTTCTAGTACCACCGTTTTATCTCACCCCGAGGTTGCCCCAAATATTCAGGATTAAGTTGTGTTGGCTAACAGTTCAGAATAGTTGTGGTAGCCTATATATACAGCCTTGGAAACAATTATTAGACCAAGCACTTTTTGAACAATTTGTTCGAAGTTTTACGCTATTTTATCAATTGTATGATATTTTAAAGACAAACTAGTTAATGATATACCCAAAGGGGTATCCTCAATTGTTTTAGTGATACCTACCACATATTGTATGCCTTCAATTTGATTAAAAACATGAATTTTATACAAATTTTATGGGTTTTGTCCATTCCTTCCATGTACATTAAAGGTCTGGGTTTTCCATACATTTTTTTAAACAAAGTGCACAATTTGTTGATTTTCCCCTGCAAGTTGTGATTTTATCATAGACAGGTCTCCTCAGCTTCTAGTGTAACTTGTCTTAGCACTTTGATTCTTGGTGAGAGTTGCCAAGTGGCATAAAACTCTGTTGGAGAAGCAAATAATATTTGGATGCTGACTACCTGTGCTTTAGCAGTGTACCAGGATAGAATCTAACTTCACCTGGTCTTACTTCTTCGATAAGAGCGATTGACTGTCACTTGGCAACTCTAATCAATAATTAATTTACTCATGAACAAGCCCTACAAAGAATGGAAAGACATGTCTATGATATAAGCACTACTTGCAGAAACACATCTTGAAATGTTGAAAACATTGAAAACGTGTGTATAAAACCCATATGTTTTTATGGTTAAAAATCCATGCAAATATTCATGAAATTCTTGTTTTCTTCAAATTAAAGACATCAGATCTGTTGTAGGCATTCCTAATCCCATTGAATATACCCCCTTTGATGTTTTATGAGCTTTTGTTTCTTTAAAGTGTAATTAAATTGACAAAATAGTGTAAAACATCTCAAAAAATGAGCAAAAAGTGCTTGGTCTAATAATTATTTCCAAGGCTGTATATGACCTACAATAAATCTGTCATAGTTATTATCGATATCTCACTCATTGGCCACAGTTATGAAGAGCTGGAAAGATGAAATGATTCGTATCTGTACAATTTAACATAACAAGCTAGTCTTGCTACATGTATGAACATATTTCAGTTCAAGTCCTTGATGAAATACGTAAATAATAATATTATACTACGCAGTCATATTCATGTAATTATTATATGATTTATATAATTTATAAACATTTTATATATTATTTTTTATTTTCAGTCGATAGCTAATACATTTTATTCGTATTTTGTTTAGGGGTGGTTGTCCGTCTTCTAAATCTAATGCGCACGTACTAGTTAGCTAGTTAATTAGTTAGTTTGTGAGTAAGTAAGTCAGTTAATCCCAATCAGGTAATTAGCTAGTTAGTTATTTACTGATCGTTTAGTTATTTGATGTGAAATAAACTGAAACTTAATGTTTTTATTAAGTTAGCTAGTTGGTCAGTTGGTTAGTAAATTTGTTAGTAAGTAAGTTAGTTAATTCATTCGTTCGTTCGTTCTTTAGTAAGTAAGTTAGTTAGTAACTAAGTTATAGTTGGTCAAAATAAGTAAGACAAACAAGAAGAAAGGGGCTGCCATTCATGTCATTACCTTGATTTTCATCTTGGTCCAGTGGTCGGCGTGGCCTTGCGTCATGTTAACGGGTTCGTGTCTCGACCACCAAGTCATCCTGAGCCGAGAATAAAATAATAAACAAAATTACGGTAATGTATAATATAATGTCTCTAAAAAGCTTGAAAATTATTCAAATAAAACCTGCTTTTTAAAGTTTTAAAGGAAATTTCCACTGTGTACAAAGTGAATGCAATGACTTAGCAAGTATCACTTTGCATTTCCCCTCATTACTCGGTCAGATGACATTCATTTATCATATAAAATTGGACATATAGTATAATATCACACATACACATTATATCAACAGAGTTATATGGATGCAGAACAAATTGACCGTTCTTCTTATTAACTTTCTTATTAATGTTGCACGTAAATTAAATGAAAATAATGTACATCGTGCCAATGTTGAGAAACAACAATATCACGATCTGCTGACACGTCCTACTTTAAATGGAACGTGAATATTTTATAAGTAATACATTGTAAACTGTTTTGTGTGGAAATTACACAAACAAGATTATACAAACTAGTATACTAATAATTTAACATAATATTCTATAGTTTGTCTATTTTAATTTTAATTTTACAAGTTCAATTAAGGCAATACACTTTACAGGATAACTAGAAAGATATGCCTATAAGGAAAACGCTCAGTATACGTTTTGATCATGTCAAGGCATATCATATACCACAATTACCATAATAACGTGATTGAAATAAGAATTCACGATCTTGGAAATTCGTTCGATATAATTATATGTACGTAGTAAATAACTGCATTATACTTACGATGATTTTCTGGATGAATTTGGTCTCAATGAAGTAGAATGTGCCATTGTGGGATCTTTCCCTCACAATATAATTTATGTTGATCCAAAAAACATGTAATATGTTCCTATTCATACACACTCTGCATATAACCTAGTCTATGTATGCGCGTATAGTTCACATTCAGTCAGAATTAAGAGAGATAGGACTGAATAAACAATCTACCGCTTGAATGATATAGAACCATGCGAAGTTTGTCAACATGCACAAGCAGGCGATGGTCGTCAAAGACTCGCTAAATGCACGGGGGAACGTTAATACCCCATTCAATAATTGAACGCCCCCACACAGAGTGTCAATAGTGCATTATCTGAAGGGGACACGGCGTCTACGGTTACCCCAGCAACCTTAAACGAAGCGGGTTGCATGTTACCGTCCCGACTAAAGGTCCCGACCTGTATACGTGCGCTCGGTCTGTTGTGTGCAGGTGAGGAGGGGTAGCTCGCGTTTGGGTTAGCTTTTTAAAGGGGTAGTACAGTTTTGGCAACGCTGAACTTTAGTAACCAAAACCTGCACAGTAACATTACAAACTAATAGTTATAACTCCACCATGCTCAAAAGGTATACAAAATTACAAACGACTAAGTAAAAAGCGTGTTATCATTCTAAAAGAGCCATTAAAACACAAGAGGGTGCTCTCTAAAAAGGCATTGGTTTCAACCATTTTTCATACAAAATTATGCATGTGATGTTTTGTTGAAAATAATGATTAGATAGAGAGATCATCAACAACTATTTAAAAACCGCTTTTGACATTTTTTGAAAACGTTTTTTTTATTAATCATCGAACAATTTTGGGCCCAAATTTATTACGATTGGATATATTTATTGATATTTCAGCCATTTCTGAACCGATTTTGACCAAATAAAGATTATTCTGCCATTGAAATTGCATGTTCTTTGAAATTCGACACTCATTTTTTAATTACCTCTCAAAAAAATTGTGTTGTGCAGCGCCCTCTCTACCAAAACTAAACTACCCCTTTAACATTGTATGATACCGCAGCTGGGTTTCCCCAAAGATCTAGGGCCGATGATAGGCGGATATGTCTCAAATATTGACATTTTGTTCGATTAATTTGGAAAAGTTGATTGAAAACGGTATTGCATATCAGATACTTTGGCGCAAATATACACAACTGATGAATGATTTTCCCTGAATATTAAACCAATAATTCGCTCATAACATGCATCCATGCTACATCAATCCTTCCCTAGTCTATACATCCATCCATCCATCCGTTTATCCACCTATTGGTCCTATCAATCCACCCACCTATCAATCAGTCAAACCATCCATCCATCCACCCATCCATACATCCATTTGCGCATAGATCTATCCATCTATCCATCCTTCCATTATACTGTATATAATTATTTTTTATCCAACCAACCAACTAACCAACCGACAAACCAACCGACCGACCAAACGACCGACCGACCGACCGACCGACCGACCGACCGACCGACCGACCGACCGACCGACCGACCGACCGACCGACCGACCGACCGACCGACCGACCGACCGACCGACCGACCGACCGACCGACCGACCGACCGACCGACCGACCGACCGACCGACCAACCAACATGGGTTTTAATTTAGAGTTTGTACAGTCCAAACTGGTCATATAAATCCATCAACCTCCAATCCTGTCTGGATCGGCCGCAAGAGGGCGACATATAAAGCTCGACAGATAGTTGGATTAATTCCGTGAACCGTCAGTACATGTTTCCATCGTGAGGAATATTCATCCCTATATACGTTTAGAAAGCAATATAAAGCTTTATATTGACATGAATTCTATTTCATAAGTATATGTATATACTTAA
This sequence comes from Echinarachnius parma, assembly GCA_037951105.1. Lineage (NCBI taxonomy): Eukaryota > Metazoa > Echinodermata > Echinoidea > Clypeasteroida > Echinarachniidae > Echinarachnius > Echinarachnius parma. The sequence goes on along the minus strand of JBAMJV010006481.1, from coordinate 65,658 downwards.
AATGCTATATGATTATGCGTGTATATATTTAATGATATCTTGATTCACTCTCCCCATCATTTATGTTTGTTTTGAATTGGTATATTATATTGTATTATGTTTATATATTTTGTTTTTCAACATGCAAGTTAAACTGCAGAGCGCCTTTGTAAAGCAGTTTTGCATAACTGAATGGGCCTACCCTGCAGTATAAAATAAATAAAACAAATAAATAAATAAATAAATAAATAAATAAATCCTGGCCCCCTTCTCTCATCTGGGTTGAAACTGAATTCGTCATTGGTGAGGATCAGATTAAAGGTATAGTGAAATCCTGGCTTTGATTCAGGTTTATAGCTTTGAATATGTGCCTATATTGATATACCACACTCTTTTTTTTCAAAGAAATCCTTAAGTTGGGCAAAAAAGGAAAATTTCATGCAATTTTTGCTCTTTTTCGCATCGGCGTTCCATACTCCTAAAAAAGTTATTTATAGCGGAGCGCGCGTGTGGCGTTCGTGCCTATCGGATCATGACGTCACATGTAGACCACATCACGGGGTGCAAAGTACGAACGTGCATGGTTTACATGCAGAGCCTTGACTTGCAAGTAAAACAAAGTTGTATTTGCTTGGAAATTGAGGCTTAACTGAAAATGCCTAAGCAATGCATTGTAGCAGGATGCAGCAACACATCTGAGTGTGGATCCTCCATGATATAAACTTAAAGGCCCAGTGGGGTATTGATTTTTATTTTCATCAAAATTGAGATTTGTATCTTAAAATGATCCATGGATTCTAAGCTTTAAGTAAATACATACATTGTGGTGTAGAGGGTAGCTATTAAGAGGACAAATTAAGGATTTCGTTATCAATGTTGTACATTTTTTGGGCCGAAAGTGATTATTTTCTGGCTTAGATTGGAGATTTTTAATGTACTTTTCATAAATAGACCAAATAAAATTGTCCCAAATCAAAATGTTTACTATCCAAATAGGGTTTCTCTTTTTTTTAGAGTGAAGCAGCAACATCTAATGTCATGCAGAAAATAAACATGGCAGTTTATTTATAGGTAATTAACATACCCTAAACTTCAATTGAACCAAATACCGACTATTTATCCCGCTATTTTCCTATATTTATTCATGTCACATTTTATCAAACAAATATCAATATTGTATATGACCTTTCAAGCTCATTTTCCGAAAATCAGATTTTTTAGACTAAAATTCTAAAAACTTGAAAAGTATTTACTCAAATTCAATGCAATTTTGAAGAATTATTCCTTGTTTATAGATGAACAGATTAATGATGGCTTTTAGAGGTAACCCTATTGTAAATCAAAATATGTACATTTCACATGTACACTTCTGATTTTTCGCAAAATTGCCTACTATGAAGATAGCTGAATAATGTAAAAAGCCATCATTAGTTTGTTTGTATAGCATCATAATATCTATCTTTAAAATGTAGAATGTATACACCCCAATTTTTACCGGCATCGAGTCCACTTTGTATCGGTCTCGACCATGTAAACCAATGGTCTCGGCCCCACCCCCCCGATTACACAATTTAACCAGTGGTTTCGGCCTCGGCCTCGAACAATTTTGGCGACGGACACCCCACCCCCCCCCCCCCCCCCCCCCCCCAACACGACTCTCAACCAGTGGTCTCGGTCTGGGTCCCGTGTTTGTAAATTAGGTACACACACCCCCTTGCACAAATCCTGGCTACGGAGTGCCAGGCAGATGCGTTAATGCCCTGTGGTGATACGCATCAACTCCTGTTCAGCATCTACTTCAGGGTATAAGTTCCACACAATGGAACTAAATGGTTTCAAGAGCCACCTTAAACTGCACCAAAGAGGGCAGTTCGATGATGTTCACGATGAGGTGCTCGAGGTAGCTTGTCCCAGTCAAAATGTTTGTAAGCGTCATTTGAAGTTAAATAATAATAATATACTCGATTTATATAGCGCCTAATATGATTGATAATCATCTCTAAGCGCTTTACAATGATAGTATTATATATTAGGTATAGAATACAATGCAAACCAGCACACATTGTGTGCACCCTCTCCACTCCCTGAGGAGCATTCCTTTCAAGCGGCTCATGGGCATTGAGAAGATCATTCACATAATTATAGGCTTTCACCTCCTACCGGGTCCCCATTTATACACCTGGGTAGAGAGGGGGTAGAGAGCAGCAATTGTGGATAAATTATCTTGCTGAAGGACAAACGCAGTGGGCAGGGTTCGAACTCGGGATCTCATGATCGGAAAGCGCGCGCTCTACCAATCTTGCCACACCACCGGCAAAGTTCTAGAACCGAGTCTCACATATCGTGGGTGGTGACTCCTCGATCCATGTTGTTTGCTCCATTGCATGGTTTGATGCAAGCTGGTATCGGAATCGCAATTTGTTATTCGCCATCTTATAAAACATCGTAAGGCTACTGGACTTTACGGACAAACACGATAAAGAGGCGTGTTAAGGAGTTAGGGTTAAGTTTAGATTTAGTGTTAGGGTGAGGTGTATTAGCGTTGTGGGTTTATTTTGTATATGATATACAATCCTAATCCTAACCTGTAACTCTATTACTCCCATATAACACGCTCTATTGCCAGTCGCTCCTGCCAATGCAGACACGAGACCTTGTCAAAAGTAAAGTTTGAATTGCTATATATATATATATATATCATAGTTTACTTAAGACCAAACAATGACATTGTATGTAGCCCGTAAATTGGTAACATCACATTTCACACATATCAAGGATAAAGGCACTGCATGGATACCGTAATATTTACTTACTTCTAACAAATCAATGGCGAAAATCACTTCGAACAAATCAAGTCGAAAATGCATGGACATAAATGCAAAACAATCAATGCGTTAACTGCAAAGGGAGTGTCTTCAATAATATATAGACATACACATAAAGCTATTTTCACTTGGCAATACATTCTAATGTATTTGTTACTGTATATTATAAGATAGTTTTTTTCACATACACATAAATCGTTATAAATACGGTTTCAACGTGAAAGGATTATATTCCTGCAGCAAAACGAAGATTGTCTTTACCTAAAATATAAGATAATGAATCGAGTGAAGGTAGCATTTGGAGGGATTTTTGCTCCTACGCAAATGGTGTACATTTTTCTAGTATGGATGACGATGTTTCATACTACCTCCGGATTGGCTGATACGGGTACGTTTGATTTGATTCATCTCAATTCCATTCCTCAATTTCTTATCTCCAACAAAATTATTCAAAAAGTGTCATGGGCTTTTTAACACCCAATAGAATAACGAAAAGTATATATTCCTATATGTAGGTATGTTCATACAAGGGCTTTTTAGCTCAGTTGGTAGAGCAAAGGTCTAGCAATCCGGAGGTTTCGGGTTCGAATCCCGATGTAACCATATATTTTTGGGTCATTTTCATTGATAACATATTTTTCTGGTCAGTTTCCCTATGTTTGTAATAATGTATCGACAAAAGGTGCATCACCTCGGTGAGCCCTCGCACAAGTACATAACATGATACAGTTGATGTCTTATCATTCGGGTTTGTGTCAGGTTAATAGCAGCTCCTGACAATCCCGAGAATTGAAAAGGGTTTCGGGGAAAAACAACCAGCACAAGGATTTTCTAGCTCAGTTGGAAGAGCACCGGTATAGCAATCCGGAGGTCTCGGGTTTGAATCCCGTAGAACCCGTTTTTTTTCTTTGCTCATTAAAATTAAAATTATATATTATTAGTCAGTTTCACAGTTTCAGTTTCACAGGTCATGGAGGTGGAGGGCTTATAATAATAATAATATACTTGATTTATATAGCGCCTAATATGGGGGCTGCATCCCCGTTGAGTTTTAAAAGGCCTTATTTGAGCAGAGAGCACCTCAATATCAGGCAAAGCCATGGAACAGGTGTTATCGGGGACAATCAAATACAGTATCTACGGGCTAATTCGTATCTTTTCGGGGCAGCTAAATGGCGAGGACGTTTATTTCTGTTTTGTTTGTTTAGCTTGTCAGGTGAATGCGGGAAGGATGTTATTCGGGCAAAATATCTCAGCCCCCTGCGAAAATGTTGCCCTTACGCGGCACACCCATACACGGTTCTAAAAAGGTTATAATTAGCCAACAATCATCACGAATGTCAGCGGCTAGGCTGGTTGATATATGCGAGAGCCAGAGCCCCCCTAGCCCTCCCTACCAGAGAGCTTTACAAATATCAAATAATTGGGCAACGAACAATCCGTATTTGGGCAACAAGGGGTATTAAACACATTTTTTGTTTGGCTTGTTGGGTGAAAACAGAAGGAATGGCTCTAGGACCTTAGTCCCTACTCCTCCCCGATAACAAGCCAAATTTCCTGTATGGGGGTGAAACCAGGGAAGAAATCCCCCCCCCCCCCTTATAAGGGGGATCAAAGGGTACAAGAAACCAATACAAAATATGCATTTCAATTTGACGTTGAGAATTAGATTCAGACAAGGTAATTTTGCTTTGATTTAAACGCTAGATTTTGACGATTTCACAATGATGCATATTTGTTCACTTTCTAAGCTCGTTTTGTAACTGTAGATATAATGTAAACATACATGTTCATGTTTTTTTTTCTGCTAGGGTACAATAAAACGGGAGAGGAAAGACGTATTGCAGACTTGCTTGGTACTGGTTATGACGTCAGAGGAATCCCACCAATGACAGACAACAGACCGCTGACTGTTTACGTTACCTTCCTCAACTACGCTGTGCTGAACATGGTGAGCGTACACATGAACATTTTAAGTGGAATTCCTTCTTTGAATTCGGTTGTTTTCAATCTGAACATTTGGGCAATATAGGAAAGATAGATACTCGTTTGAACTTTAAGTGGCCCGGCAAATCAACTAAATTACGTTATTATTACATTCATATATCCCTTTTGGTCAGTAATGTAGCCCGAGTTTAAATGTTGCTTGTAAGTATCGGTTTCCATGGTGGTGTATAATACGCGTGGTATGCGGTTGCACCATGTGAGAGGGGAGGATTGGTGAGTCCTGAAAAGGACTGATTGTATTCTTTCTAGGATAGTCCTAAAAAGGACTGTGGTAGTCCTAGAAAGGACTGTTGGTAGTCCTAGAAAGGACTGTTGGTGTAGTCCTGAAAAGGACTGTTGGTATTCTTTCTAGGAGAGTCCTAACAAGGATTGTTGGTAGTCCTAGAAAGGACTGTTGGGATAGTCCTAGAAAGGACTGTTGGGATAGTCCTAGAAAGGACTGTTGGGATAGTCCTGAAAAGGACTGTTGGTATTCTTTCTAGGAGAGTCCTAAAAAATGACTGTTGGTAGTCCTAGAAAGGACTGTTGGGATAGTCCTGGAAAGGACTGTTCGTATTGCGAGGAGAGGATGGATGGTAGGAGGGGCTCGACGTTTCGAATAGATTGACTATCCGTCGTCAGGAGATATCCAAAATACATGGATCACTTTAACAATTACTCCACCATTCAGTTTCGATTTTTCGTTGATTTGTGTTCTTCTTTAATATTCACAATGATCAACTATGCTCAACAGGACGAGCGACGGCAGGTGATGACAGGAACATCCCTCGTTCAACTGGTAAGTTTATTCATCCCTGGATAATTACAGAATAAGTTTATTACATCCCTTAAAGTGATAGAACAGTAAATCTAGTCAAACTGAACTTTAGTAACTACACACTAAGACAATAAGGGAAATTAGGGTGCAAATTGCTGCTACCCTAAGGGTTCAATTAGGGACAGTGGCTAAAACTATGAAAATTTAATAGCAGCATCCCACTAAATTGCACTGGCCACATTTCATGAAAATCATTAGTTACATGTTGTCGTTACCTGTAATTAATTTCCTCAAGAATACTTTTGCTTTTCTTTCTGTTTGAAGACAAAATGGCGCAAAACAATGACGATATTAAGACATATAACACCAACATAATTATGCTAATGGGGTTTCTCATGATGTGTTCAAACATTTTGAAATGAACAATCCCACTTTGATTCAGGTTAACAAGGTAACAATTTCAAAAATTGCATTAACACATTATCATGTACGGTAATGTGTGTGCCAACTATATGCATGAGCCCCTAAAATCCACAAAAAACGAAGAAATGTAATGATCTATGTTCTAGAAGATGTAATCTTGCATAATTATACTAACAAGTTCAGTTAGCCTTCATAAATGTGGATGTTGTGTGGCAAGGTTGGTCGAGCGCGCGCTTTCCAATCGTGAGATCCCGAGTTCGAACCCTGTGTATGCCCATCGCATTTGTCCTTCAGCAAGACAATTAATCCACATTGCTGCTCTCTACCCAGGTGTATAAATGGGGACTCGGTAGGAGGTGAAAGCCTTTATGTGAACGATATTCTCAATGCCCATGAGCCGCTTGGAAGGAATGCTCCCCAGGGAGTGGAGATGGTGCACACTTTGTGTGCTGGTTTGCATTGTATCCTATGACCGGGGTAATAATATCATTGTTATGCGCTTAAAGATAATTATCAATCATATTAGGCGCTATATAAATCGAAACATTATCAGTATCATTATAAATTAGTCTATCTGGCAAAACAACTCAGCAATGTCAGAATTCAGAGCATTTTCTATGTTTTTAATAAAATTATGGTAAATGGTGCCCTCATATTTTTTTGACCGTAATTTTTTTTCCGTTTGCAAGTTGTAGAGCTTGACCTGCTTGACATGTGTGCCAACTAAGAAAGTGGTCTATCTAATAATAAATGAATTGGAGAGGAGGAGCCCTATGTGCACACCCTTTAGTGTGAGAACGCCAACATATAGCTTGGGCTTTGTAGGGTTAAGCCAATACATTGTACAATCGTTTATGGAATACGGCTTTGGGTCTTTTCTTACGTAAGCAAATTTGCTCAGACACTTTGCTTATATAAGCAAGTTTTGTTAAAAGTGAATATTTAAAAAATATTTTCAGTAGTATTTGTCAATATCTATTTGAGTGTCGCTGTGTCTTTTCTTTGTTGTTCTTATACCAGCACTGGATAGATGAAAGACTGCGATGGAACTCAGAGCACTATGGGAATATCACATCACTCACCATATCAAGAAACGACATCTGGGCACCTTTGTTCGAGATTGTGAATTTGTACGTATTGCCCGTATTTATGTAACACAGTTTGCTTATGTTTAAGCCAGGGAGAATCGTAAATACATTTTTGAATGGTAGATGTCAATATGTTTGTTACAATTCATGTATTTCTTAAAAAATTACCTGTAAAGTGCGGAGTTATGCTACAGTCACAAATGGTCCGGGCGCCGTACGATTTTTCTCCCTACGGCGGATTTTCTACGATTTTGGGAAATCGTGATATCGTACGATGTCTGTGGTATTTTAGAGTAGCAGTCACATATTCTCCGGGCCCCGTACGATGACCTTTGTCTTAAAATAAAACATAAATCGCACGGCCCCCGTGAACACAAAATAAGTGCCCGTACGGGTGCCTTACGGTACTCTTACGGTGACTCCACGGTACCCGTACGATTTGAGTAGCCAAATTTTCTGTCTCAAAATCGTACGATATTCGAAAGAAGGCTGCGATGTCCGTGCTGTGCCCGTGCGATGCCCTTGTGGTCCCCGTGCGATGCTCTCTACGCTGTGTCTATGGGCTTACGGCTAGTAAAAAATCGTACGATGCATTTTTTGTTTTAACTCCGCGTTAAACAAATTGTTGACATCGTACGGCGAGGAAAAATGCAACGGCGACCGTACGATAGCCACGGCACCCGTGCGGGCGCCGCAAGATTCCCGCAAGATTTCACCTAAAAGTGGCATCGTACGGGCGCCGTAGCCCAAATCGGACCATTTGTGACTGTAGCATTACGCAAGGATCCATACTATGTCCATTTTTATTTTCGTATTATATAATATTAATGGGATCTACTAATTTTGTTGACATGTGCAAAAAGATTTTTTCTTCTCCAAACTCTAAAGAGTCGGTCTGTACATAGTTATAACTTGGTTTTGAATATTATATTTTCCTTGAGAGCTGCTTTTTCGTACACTGTTTTCCCTTACCTCTCCGACTTTGTGTGGATGCGGTTGTTGACTTATTTTGATGCTGCTCGCAATGATAATCTCGCTTTGCTATTAGAACCCAGCATGCTAGCAGAGATTGCGCCAACATGTGCATCTGAGTCCTCCAATTTCGAGTTTAAATTTACATTTTCTGCCATGTTGATCATGTACTATATAATGTAATAATGATGGTTAAACATTTTGTAATAATGGCTGAACATTTAATAATAATGATAGAAAATTGATGTCATAAAATGAAATCGAAATTCCACTCAATTATTACTTTTGTATTCACACATTTTGTTCTCATAGTGCGACTGCTCCTGAGCACCCTTTGAAACGCGGAGGCGATGCCTCCTGCTACATCCAGCCAAATGGACTGGTCTCTGCAGGGAGCACCTTCATCCACTCGACCTTCTGCCCGATGTCACTGCGCGAGTTCCCCTTCGACTTCCAGACCTGCAAGATCACTTTCGCCGGCCAGGGCGGGATGCGGTTCGATCGGGTATTTTTCGGACACGATGCGATCTCGAACAACACGGAGTGGGACGTGGAGGGTGTGGATGCGGAATTTACGGAAGGTGAAGGCGTATTTTTCGTGGATGTTGAGATCATGCTGCAGCGGTTCCCGCGCTTCTACGTCGGCAACATCATCCTTCCCGTCGTGCTCATTAACATGATGGCGCTGTTCACCTTCACCATACCGCTGCGCTGCGGCGAGCGAATCTCGGCGTGCATCGCCCTCGTCCTTGGTCTGGCCATCTTCCAGATCGTCTTCACCGATATCATGCCGCGAACGTCCCGTCCCGATGAGGAGCCCAAACTAGTCGACTACTCCGCCAAGTCGTTCTTTGTGCTGACGGCGATCACCATCACTGGGATGATCACGACGAACCTGAGCTTTCGCCGAGGCCAAATAGAGAACCGAGTTGGCCGGTTCTTGGTGTTTGGGTTGCTTGGGAGACTGACCTGCGTCAAGTCACTATGTTGTTGCCGCGGGAAGGAGGCAAATGGTAAGCCCTTATAATATTGCGAGAGTAGATCGAGTACTCACGGATAACATGTTTTTCCTGGCAATTAATATTTTACCTATCCTGTGAAGCTAGTATGGGTTTTCCCGCTCAATTTCGTGATTGTGTCATTCAAATTGATAATAGGAGCAAACGAATTCGCGCGATTTGCGATCGCCGTGTCAAAGCAGCATTCAAATTCGTAAATAGGCGTTCGAAATCACTTCGGAGCAAGTGAATTTGCACAAAGAGTATACCTTTTCATCACTTGTCATTCAAATTTGCACGTAGTTTACGCTGGCACCTCTTCGGTCATTCGAATTCGTGAAAGGGAATGACGCGTTAATTTGTATGCACCAAGTTGACATTTGGCTGCACATTCGCGAATTCGAGTGCCCCAAAATGAACTCATGTGTCTAATCACGAAAGCTTATACGTTTGTATGAATTCGCTTGCATTAATTCGGAATTTGAAAGATCGATCGATACCAACGATTACGCGGCAATGCGTGAATTTGAATGACCCTTAATGAAATCGATTGAAAAAAGTGTAAAATTGATCGGGAAAACCTATATTTCTGTTTCTTCGTTATGGGAAGTACCCGTTAGACACACAAAACACACAAAACAACAGGCCAATTGTTTTGTTGGTCAAATTTTAAACCTCACATGGGGTCACACAATGCGACCTAGAATTAGAATATTGCTCAAATAAATTTGCTGATATTAGTATCATTTGTCTCATTAAAAGATTCCCCAACTTGTGAAACCAGTCGACTTGTCCTTATTTTATGGGAAGCATGCCGTTCTGTTTTATTTGGGACACCCTGTATAACTTGAATTGTTTATTTTTCTGTTTATTTTTCCGTTAGACTTGAATGGAAGTACCGGAAACAATGAGAGTAGCCGGACTAACCAATCTGAATCGGTAATATTCAAATCATATTTGTATACAATCTTAAAATGTACATCGTCAGCTCCTTTAAGTAGTCACCTTTTATGTCACCATTTGGTGATCACGATAGACAGGTGTGTCTATGATTAATCATTCCGCATTACACAAACAATGAATAATGATAATACAATAAATGAGGTAACTAGTTCAAGGGCGTACTAATCTTGCCATTATGTGCTAATATTGGAAATCTTGACAGAGCGGTGCAATACTATGTAACCCACCTTAATTTCAGTCAATATACTATTTCTAGCTTCTGTCACTGGCGTACAAATTGGTTATGAGTATTATAGTATAAATGATTGATACGCTTTTAATGACGACAAATTTCCAGCTGACAACGCTCTGAAACACCCGTTTTTAATCTTCTTGATAGCACACATTCCAACAAATCACAACCATGTGAAGGATTGAGATATATGCAAGAATATGCATGGACTATATATATTTTTTATTTCATATGACAGCAGTTGTGAATAATAGCCTATACCAGGGCCATGGTGAAGCTCCGGGAACGGTATTTTGTTTGGTTTATTTTTTTTAATTAAATCACGTTTCATACAATTGATACAAATGACTGTTCTCTGGTAAAATATCTGTTCGAAATTCCTGCAGCTGAGTGGATGAAGCTTTTGTCTAATGAATGAAGATTTTATCATGAGGTATATGCTACCAGATAAGTGGTCACACAAGTGGTAATAGACAAAGAGGTGGCCACTATAATTTGTTTGCCATCGTACCATTATAAGATCTATATTTATTAGGCGTATTTATTATGGTGTAAAATGTTGTTGTTGTTGTGGTGGTGGTGGTGGTGATTGTGGTGGACCTGGTGGCAGTAATCGTGGTGGCGTTGGTAGTTGCGGTCGTGGTAGTAGTGGTGGTAGTGTTGATTTTAGTGGTGGTAGTGTTAATGGTTGCAGGGTCAAATATGGTCTCGTTACTGGTGGCTATGACGATAGTGGTAGTGGTCGTATGTGTGCCTTGTGACTTTGTAAGTTGGTTACTACCTTTAGCAAAACCCTGCACTTGTCGGTAATTCATGTTTGGAAGAAATGGACATTTTAAGTTCACACAATGTGTGTAAAAGACTAACGATTGTAAAATTAAAACATATATTCGCCAATTTTTGACCGATTTGTTAGAACAAACCATCAAATTAATGGTTTTGATAAGGCCTTTCTAATGGTATGAAAATCCGCATTTTGATTTTTTACCGACAAGTGCAGGGTTTTGCTATAGCCGGTCACAAATGGTCGTACAGTTATTTATATTTCATCGTCTTCTGTATGTATGTTATTCGTGCTCTTGTTGGTAACCGTTATACAAATGTATTTTGTTGTTTGGCAACCATGGCAACGACATGTCTCCAGTAACATTAATTATGCCTTGCTCTTCCAATAGGTTTCGGAGATGGAGATCGTTGCCGACATCGTCGACCGCATACTGTTCGTCTGCTTTGTCATCATAGAGTGCATGCTCATCGTTCGAAACGATATTGTTGTTCGTGGAGTTCAGAATTGGTTTTGATTTTAGAAGACTGGGAAAACAGTGTTCTATAACCACTAATCGAGCAACCCTAATAAAACAAAAAATAAAAAATACACGAATGCATGAATATATAAATAAATAATTAAAACATTGTCACAGGACAAATTATTAAACTGTGCGTTGCGGGTATTATGATTGTAAAACAAAAGTTTGAGCAATGACAGAAGACTGATTACTTCTACAATCTAGTCAATGATATTTGAAATACTCGACTTAAAGGTATGGTGAAATCCCGGCTTTGATTCAGGTTTATAGCTTTAAATATGTGCCTATATTGATATACCACACTTTTTTTTTTCCAAAGAAATCCTTAAAGGGGTAGTTTAGTTTTGGTAGAGAGGGCGCTGCACATCACAATTTTTTGTGAGGTAATGAAAAACTGAGTGTCGAATTTGAGAGAACATGCAATTTTAATGGCAGAATAAACTTTATTTGGTCAAAATCGACCCAGAAACGGCTGAAATATCAATAAATATATCTGATCTTATAATTATTTGGGGCCCAAATAATTAGATGATTTTTAGAAAAAATAAAAAAATGCTTGCACTTTTTCAAAAATTTTCAAAAGCATTTTTTAAATAGTTGTTGATGATCTCGCTATTTAATCATTATATCAATAAAACATCACATGCATAATTTTGTCTGAAAATGGTTGAAACCAATGCCTTTTTAAAAAGCGCCCTCTTGTGTTTTAATGACTCTTTTTGAATGATAACAGGCTTTTTACTTAATCGTTTGTAATTTTGTATACCTTTCGAGCATGGTGGAGTTATAACTATTAGTTTATAATGTTACTGTGCAGGTTTTGGCTACTAAAGTTCAGCCTTACCAAAACTAAACTACCCCTTTAAGTTGGGCAAGAAAGGTAAATTTCATGAAACTTTTTTGCTTGTTTTCGCATCGGCGTTCCATACTGCTAAAAAAGTAATTTATAGCGGAGCGGGAATGTGCGCACGTGCAACCCGGATCATGACATAACAAGCAGACCGCAACACAGAGGAATGTGCATGGTTTACATGCAGAGCCTATGATTTGCTTGTAAAACAAACTCGTTTTTGCTTGTAAATTGAGGCTTAAGAGGCTAAGAAATGTATTATAGCAGCTTGCAGCAACACATCTGAGTGTAGATCGTCCATGATATAAACTTTAACAAATGTTTGCAAATATTGAAACAAATCGAAATAATATCTCTCTGTCAACGTAAGTATTGCACTCAGCGTGTACGTCTATGACCGAGCTATATTACTGCGATTGCCTGCATGTGACGTCACAAAGATGACGTCATTTTTCTTCGCCCGGACTCAATTTTTTTTACGGGGATTACTAAAGTGAATTTAAAAGTTGATTTTTTTTATTTTACTGGGTTTTCCGACGCAGAAAATATGTTTCTATTAGTAATCTTCATGACAATCTACCTTAGATACAATAAAGTTTTAGGTATTTTTAAATGTAGTTTTTAAATGTATATAGTTCTATATTATAGTCTTATATCTTTTTTTTTTGTGAGGTAATGAAAAACCGAGTGTCGGATTTGGGAGGATGTGCAGTTTTAATGTCAGAATAAACTTTATTTGGTCAAAATCGGTCCAGAAACGGCTGAAATATCAATAAATATATCCCATCTTATAATTATTTGGGGCCTAAATAATTAGATGATTTTTTTTCAAAAAATTAAAAAAATGCTTACACTTTTTCAAAAATGTTCAAAAGCGTTAAATAGTTGTCGATGATCTCTATATTTAATCATTTTTTAACAAGACATCACATGCATAATTTTGTATGAAAAATGGTTGAAACCAATGCCTTATTTGAGATCGCCCTCTTGTGTTATAATGGCGATTTTTGAATGATAACAGGCTTTTTACGTAGTCGTTTGTATTTTTGTATACCTTTCGAGCATGGTGGGGTTATATATATTAGTTTGTAATGTTACTGTGTAGATTTTGGTTACTAAAGTTAAGCCTTACCAAAACTGTACTACCCCTTTAGAGGGGTATATAAGTTTTGGTACAGAGGGCGCTGCACAAAATAATTTTTCGTGAGGAAATGAAAAACTGAGAGTAAAATTTGAAAGAGCGTACAACTTTAATGACAGAATAAACTTGATTTGATCAATTTCGGTATAGAAACGGCTGAAATATCAATACATATATCCGATTGGAATAAATCTGGGGCCCAGATTTATTCGACGATTTAAAAAAAAATATAAAAAAACGCTTACACAAAAATTGTCAAAAGGTGTTTTGAAATAGTTGATGATCTCTCTATTTAATCATTATTTCAACAAAACATCACATGCGTAATTTTGCATGAAAAATGGTTGAAACAAATTCTTTTTTAGTGAGCGCTTTCTTGTATTTTAATGGCCGTTTGAATGATGACATTTTTTTTCTTAGTCGTTTGTAACTTTCTATAGCGCGCTGGCCGGACGTGTTCAGCTACGACAATTGTACTTTATTTGAAAAGCGTTGCCCTACGCTTTTCAAATAAAAGATTTAAATGATAATTATCTTCATACTAAAGGGACATTTGAAAAAATCTAACCCTATTTTATTCATCTCTTACCATAAGCTAAACAACATAGTAGAAGAGAAACGAGGAAGCTCCAAAAAAAAAATCGTGGAGTTAGACACTTTACAGGCATGCCTTTAATCCACATTGCTGCTCTCTACCCAGGAGTATAATTGTGTTCTTGGTCGGCTGTTAATTAGCCTTCAGCGCCCGTTGGGCAGCTGGGCTATGGAATGAGCTTCCCCAACAATTGAGAGACATTACAAACACAGATTGTTTTGTGAAGTCATTAAAGACCCATCTTTTTGGCTGCACTGTAATAATGTTTAACTTTTCTTTAATTGTATAATTTTTGTGTGTATGTTGTTTTTGTAGGTTGTAATTAATTTAGTATGTAAAGCGCATAGAGAGTAATCTTACTATTATGCGCTATATAAATGTATATTATTATTATTATTATTATTATTATTATTAAGCTCCCCAGGGAGTTGAGACGGTGCGTAAGATAATTGTGCGGGTTTGACCTGTACCTGATGACCAAGGGTAATCATAATAATGCGCTTATAAACATTGTATTAAGCGCTATATAAATGTAATAAATTTGTATTATTATTATCATTATTACATTATGTCATAAATAGTTATGTTATTGTTTATCTTATTGTTTACAGTAAGGTTATAATTTTGTAGCTTTTATACAATTCTTAACACATGTCCGTAATATGTAATGCATTTTCAGTAAATCAATATGTGATCACTTTAATATCATGGTAACAAAGTTTCGTACTAATGTGACAGTTAATTGATCGAACTGGACAGCATATCAAGTGTTTGTTTGTATCAAATCGATGACCTACAGTAACCGATACAAAAAATAAAATTCTTAGAATTATGACATGAACATTCTTAGAATTATGACATGAACACATGTTAACGAGGAGCAATGCTTGTCTTAAGATCAGTATTTATTGCAACTGGTTTTTCAAACATTAATTGGTACATCAGCACGTGCAATTGAACTCAAGTTTGAATATTCTTATGCGTCTTCACAGTCTATTTAATATTTGTTTTACACAAGTGTTTTTAGCACATCGTAAGTCTATAAACTGAATGATTTCTTTGAAATTATAAATGAACCATCTTTTGAATATATTATTGGACCCAAAGGCTACTTGATTATTAATGAACTTAGTATATTATAGCTTGAAATTCCAATTCAGTTTCAGAGTCTTGATGTTCTAGTTTGATTTTCTTTAAATTTCTAACAAAATATCGAATATATTGAAAGCATGAACAACATCTAAAAAACGATTGGCAATATAAAGGCTTTATATAGAACGAGCAAAACAACAAACTCATTATTACACCAGGTAATTGTACTCAACTGATCACAATTAGTAGCAGCATTTACAAGCAAAGGGTTGTCACATAGTGTCAACCAATTTTCTCGTTAGACATTATACGAATATGTTTCAGCTTTCCACACAAGCTTGATTGACCGATCGAGGACAGCGAAATGGTGGCTAAACACACATCATGTTAGCATTGTTAATCACATCAAGACACATTTATAATGGTTTATCAATATGTATTCGTCTTGCATAGAATGATAAATACAATACATTAACAAATGTATTCAATATATCCAAGGAAATACATTTCTCTTTTAGTAAATTTGTCGAATGAAGGACGTATATAATGTATTCATATTTGTTTTTCAATTTTAAATAGATATGTATTGCACAAAATATCATTCTATTGATGATTTGGTTATATTTTAAACCGAAACCAACCCAAATATCTAAGTGCGAAAACTGTTAATTCTATTAATTTTGTCTTAATTTTTCGAATATTAGAACATTAGTACAAAAACAAATTTGTGGTTCTTAAAAACATTTTTTTTTACAGAAATTACAAATAAGAGAGTTGTTGATGCATTTATCTTTTACAAAAATGTAATAAAACTTAGTGTAATACAAAAATAGTTATATACTTTTTCCTTGTGTACACTATAACGTGTTTTTGTTGTTGTAAAATAATAATAATAATAATATATAGCATTTATAGAGCGCACAGTATCTAGTTGCCCTATTCAGAGGCGCATTATTACCCTTGGTCATCAGGTACAGTTCAAACCCACACAATTATATTGTGCACCATCTCAACTCCCAGGGGAGCATACTAGCTTAAGCTGCCCAGTGTGCGCTGAAGGCTAATTAACACCCGACCAAGTACCCAAGTACAATGCAAATAGTTTATAACATACCGATTAATTGATTAGAGAGAAAACATCTTTACAAAACTGTCAAATTAGGATGTTAGCGTATCTACACGAAAGTATTTTTATGTCTGTATCAAATTGACCATAAGTGCTAAATTAGAAAAATATCTGCTTTTCTCCTTTAGTCTTCTGAGACAAAACTGTTCAAAATATCTACTACAAAAAAATACAGAATATACCAGAGGTATATAGGTTTATACCAGAATGTATATAGGTATATACCAGAATATACCAGAGGTATAAAGGTACCGATTGGCGAAATCGATTGGCTAAAAAGGTGATAAGAAGCAAGAACCAATATAAACCCCTCAAAAAAAGTTCGGAAACTCCAGTTTGATCGATCATATCTCTCGTATGTTTTAATAAGCATTATATTCGAAATTGGTGTCACAGTAAAGCCTCATTATATTCCTTTCAAACGGTGCATTATGTGTAGTGATTATGCAATTGGGGCGATTGCAGTAGCCCAGAGCAAAAGGGTAGGCAGGAAGTGAAATATCGCAAAATGGCTCAATGCATTTAATTTACGAGTGCATGACTGTGCTGACCAGTTTTTCAAAAGTTCTATTTCTATTGAATATTGTCAACCTTTCCTTATATTAAAATCATTGAAATCGGTACCATTTTAATGGAAATTAGCTCTTCATTACGGTGGCATATTAATTGTAAGGATTATGCAAACGGGTTGTGCACAGCGAACCGGAATATGGAGACGGGTCGAATGTGAAATCAGACACAAAATATTGAGTTTACAAAAAATCAGAGCGTTGCATTTTTGTCGAGCTTTTGGGAGGATTTTTTAGCATTTTAAATTAAGTATTCATGATCAAATTTGATATCAACGGAAGGCCCAACAATTCTTCTGTATACAAATGTGAAATTTATAATGATTTTGGTAAAGGGCGGCTGCAGGGAGATGAATGTGGGGGGAGCCTCAAAAGTGACCCATTTCAAAACGCTCTGATTTGCATGGTGTCGGTATCTTGTTCCATTGTGTAGAGGATGTAACATGTGTAATGCGACTTGAATGAGTTGGCCATGAATGAGAAGAATTCAATTGAAATTGACATTTATCTCCCTGCAGCCGCCCTTTGCTAAGATCAGTACACATTTCACATTTTCATATATATAGAAGAGTTGTTTGGCTTTCCGTTGATCATGATCATTTGATTATGAATATTTTATTTGAAATGCTAAATCCTCCCAAAAGCTCGAAAAAAAAAATGCAACGCTCTGATTTGTTGTCAACTCCATATCTTTTTGTCTGATTTCACACTCGACCGATCTCCATATTTCGGTTCGCTGCACACACCCAATTTGCATATTATTCAATAGAATGTTAATCTTTCGAAAAACTTGTCAACTCAGTCATGCACTCGTAAATTAAATGCATTAAGGGCCATTTTGCGACATTTCACTTCCTGCCTCCCCCTATTCTCTGGGCTACTGCAATCGCCCCAATCGCATGTTCACTACATATAATGCACCGTTTGAAAGGTATATAATGAGGCTTTATTATGTCATAGATTTCGAGTATTCTTACGAGAGATATGATCGATCAAACTTGAGTTATAGAACTTTTTTTGAGGGGTTTATTATAATATATGCAAAAACAAGTACAATTTTAAAACAAAATTCTGTGTCATATTTTAATAACATAATAGCGTTTAATGATAATTATCATGATGATGATATAAATAATGATAGTAATAATGATAATACACATAACAATAATTATATCACTTATATTTGTATTAAGCAAGTCCTTGTCAACGAAAATGGGAAAATCTGTATGATCCCATTGACAAGAATTTGCCCACCACTCCGTCAAGTTTGGTAAAACAGGTTTAGTTCTGGAGCGACCTGTTGCAGCTTCCTTCGCTTCGTCCTCAAGGACTTGTTTCACAACATTGCTGCACAAATACTCGTGGTCAAAGTTTGAAAATTGGGTGTGGTAGGTCACTGAGCCATGCTTCCTCCACTCGAAGTACTGGTTATACAGAGTGTCGTTCCGATCGAGGACGAGTAGGTAGTCCGCGAGTTCCGTCAGGTTCTTGAAGTCCTGAAGGAAGATGAAGCTATTTGGCGGGGCCACCTTCAGATAGTCCTCCTTGCGTGCTCCATAGACTATCGGCACTAGACCGAGTCCAAGAGAGTTTTGCCAGAACTTTTCTGTGATGTAATCGCGACACTCACTGTTCTCGAAAGCAAGGTAGAACTTGTACTTCTGAAGCCCGCATGTTTTGATGTTGCCACATGTTCGGTTTCCGCATCGGCCGTAGATGTCGACGTCCACGAGCCGCGATAGAGCGCGCACGAACTCCGTACGTTTCCAGGACAGGGTATGCGGGTAGCAGTTCGTGGAGACCCAAGCAACCATCTTGCTTTTGTTCTCGGCCCAGTTTTTTGTTTTGTTGGCTCCATCTGAAGGAACACCGTCATGGTACTCACCATACGATCCGAGCATGACCGCTCCCTGGTCCTTGACCCCCGTGCGGTAAGTCATTGCGTAGTCGTAGACATTGGCGTATGGTGGTGGAGGGATGACCAGCCTGTCGGTGTGCCGAGGGCTCTCCGACGTCCAGAACACCCACTTCTGATGACTCTTGCGGTGTTGCATCAGCGTATTCCAATCCCATGATGTCTTGTAGAAAAGGAAGATGATATCACTGGACTCTAGTTCGACGAGGTTGTTACCGAACGCGACTCTGATGTCACAGCGTAGCCTGGGGCAGGTGAATTCACCTGTTCTCCGTGTCCGTGCGGTTATGTCCATGTAAAAAGGATCGCCGGGCTTCAACCATGTGTAGACTTGTTTTAAACACTTCTCCTCTATCACTTCTGCCGACGTCATATTCAGGACTAGATCCATCTGAAGTTTAAAGGTTAACAAATATCATGATAAACAACAAGAACAATAAAATACAACGACAATTCAACAACAATTATAAAGCACTAACAGCGAATATTGTCTATGATCGTTTGGTCAGTTTCCCAATTCGGATATTAAAGAATAATTGAAGTATCCGAATTCGAAGACTTTTAACTAAAATCACATTGTTCATAGTAAGGGAGTCATTTGGAGAATCACAACCCATTGTTATACTTCTATTACCATACCCGCCGAGCAACACGGTAATAAAGGTGGCGTCACACATAGCCGATTTAACATCCCGATGGACACACGAACATGGAATTTTTAATTTCGCGCGAAGATGGCCCCAAACTTGGTCATCAGCCAATCAACAGCCGAAGCAAGTACGATGCCTACAGAAGGTCACACGGTGGCATCCGAACCACACACGAAGGCAACACGAATATACAAGAAGCTGTCCGAGTATCTTAGGAAGGAAACACGACTACGTGAGGCCCTCGCAAATCCGTCGTGTAGCCATCGTATTATAGTACGATGACATCGAGATGGGACCACGAGGTCGGCGAAGAAAGCCGATCTGCCTAGTTCAAGCGTTTTCCATGTGTCAGAACCAATTACCTAATATGCAATACTCGATTCCATCTGTCATTTAATAATTATGGTATATGCATATCCTCCTTTAGTTCATATTTGATGAAAAACAAATTAGTGTTTCATCATCGACTTACTTAATAATGTATTAAAGAAATATAAAATCAAACAAAGTGTACATTAATACAGTATATCTTTAAAAATAATATATATTTAAATTAGCAGCACAAAAGTGCGGTCAGAACATAATAAAAAGATCCAATAAACTTTGACAAAACTGAATCCCAGGTACTCTAACTCGTTATCATCATACTAATAAATTAATAATTTGATATCATAAAAGGAAACAATATCAGTATCTTCAGTTGAAATTGAGTAATTGATTAAGATTTATTTTATATTAAATTCATAACATAAACTAAATTCATCGTGTTCAATAACTAGTACTGCAAGGTATCTTCAATTGGAATTGAGTAATATATTAATAATTTGTATTGTATATTGTTAATTTAATAAAAAAATGTATTGTATTCAATATCAAATAAATGTAATAATTAAATGTAATATTAAAAAGTACATTAATTGAGTTTTTTTGACAGATGGAATCGAGTATTGCATGTTACGTAATTGGGTCTGACACATGGAAAACGCTTGAGCTACTCAAATCGGCTGTCTTCGCCGACATCGTGGTCCCATCTCGATGGCATCGTACTATAATACGATGGCTACACGACGGCATTGCGAGGGCTTCACGAAGTCGTGTTGCCTTCCTAAGACATTCGGGCAGCTTCTTGTGTTCTTCGTATTGTCTTCGTGTGGCGAAAAGTGCCCGATGGCCCCGATGATCACACGAAGTAAACACGAAGATAACACGATGTGATAAGATGCCCACACGATGGCATTACGTAGGGCAAGATGGACACACGAATGAAACACGAAAATGAACCTTCGCAAGGGGTTCGGGCAAATCTTTGGCATGCCAAAGATTTTGGAACCACTCACAAAGTTGCTGCCGGAGCCGGAAAAATCCGCCGGCGGTCATACGATCGCTTAAGATGCCCTCACGAATGGCCCGATGCGTTTACGATCAGAGCCGATTTGGCAAATTTCCTTGATCGTGTGTCCATCGGGGGTAAAATCGGCTATGTGTGACGCCTGCTTAAAGAAGTGTGGAAGCTTTAAGGTGGCGTCACACTTAGCCGATTTTACCCCCGATGGACACACGATCAAGGAAATTTTCCAAATCGGCTCTGATCGTAAACGCATCGGGCCATTCGTGAGGGCATCTTAAGCGATCGTATGACTGCCGGTGGATTTTTCAGGCTCCGGCAGCAACTTCGTGAGTGGTTCCAAAATCTTTGGCATGCCAAAGATTGGCCCGAACACCTTGCGAAGGTTCATTTTCGTGTTTCATTCGTGTGTCCATCTTGCCCTTCGTAATGCCATCGTGAGGGCATCTTATCACATCGTGTCATCTTCATGTGATCATCGGTGCCATCGGGCACTTTTCGCCTCACGAAGACAATACGAAGGAAACAAGAAGCTGCCCGAATGTCTTAGGAAGGCAACACGACTACGTGAGGCCCTCGCAATGCCGTCGTGTAGACATCGTATTGTAGTACGATGACATCGAGATGGGACCACGGTGTCGGCGAAGACAGCCGATCTTAGTAGCTCAAGCGTTTTCCATGTGTCAGACCCAATTACATAATATGCAATACTCGATTCCATCTGTCAATCAATTACTCAATTAATGTATTTTTTAATATTACATTTAATTATTACATTTATTTGATATTGAATACGATGAATTTAATTCATTTAAGAATAATTTGTATAATATACAATAAAACTTATTAATATATTACTCAATTTAATTGAAGATACCTTGTATTAATGTACTTAGTATTTATTGAACACGATTAATTTAGTTTATGTTATGAATTTAATATAAAATAAATCTTAATCAATTACTCGATTTCAACTGAAGATACTGGTATTGTTTCCTTTTTTGATATCACATTTTCATTGTTGGATCTATTTGTTTAAGAAATTAAACTTGTTTTGAATATAATACAAAATAGAAAATGAATATTGGGATTTGATATCCTTTAATTACAATGAAATAAACAAAAAATGCCACTTTGGACCTACTTTATAATGACAATAATTGTTCTCAATGTCATCATGTCATACCCTAATATACAAATGATGCACATGCTTTAGTTTAACTTTGGAATAGTAAATCCCACGAGCGCAGCGAGTGGGTCTTAGACCATTTTTAAAGTTAAAAGCGTGCAGACAATTCTAACCGATCCATGTAATATGCCTGTGCAGCATTTGTTTGATAAAATGAGCGCAAAAATGCAAAAATCAAACCAAAGTGAGCCATGCATCAGGAAAATGCATCATCAGTAATAACTTGTACACATTAAGTGAATCATAATGCAAAGATACTTCTCCCCATTTTATACATTTAATAATGATAATATCCTTGTAAGCCATCATAGATTTAAGTAATATTTTGTCAAAAATGCTATTCATGTAATTCATTTAATAGTTAGATCATAAAGAGTTAATGAGTAACTGGGATTCTGTTTTGTCAAAGTTTATTGGATCTTTTTATATGCCGTAATGTTCTGACCGCACTTTTGTGCTATATTTATTTTAAAGATATATACATCTACTTTATAACTGTATGAATGTACACTTTGTTTGATATTAATAAATATCAGTAAGTCGATGAGGAAAGACTAAATTGTGTTTCATCATTGCTAGCTTAAAATTGAAATTAAATGAGGACATATGCATATATCATAAAGTAAATAATTAAATGACAGATGGAATCGAGTATTGCATATGGACACATGGACAACGCTTGAACTACGCAGATCGGCTTTCTTCGCCGACATCGTGGTCCCATCTCGATGTCATACGATGGCTGCACGACGGCATTGCGAGGGCCTCACGTAGTCGTGTTGCCTTCCTAAGACATTCGGGCAGCTTCTTGTTTCCTTCGTTATATAAATGCACATGTTCGTGTTGCCTTCGTGTGTGGTTCGGATGTCATCGTATGACCTTCTGTAGGCATCGTACTTGCTTCGGCTGTTGATTGGCTGATGACCATGTTCGGGACCATCTTCGCGCGAAATTCAAAATTCCATGTTCGTGTGTCCATCGGGATGTCAAATCGGCTAAGTGTGACGCCTGCTTTAAGAAGTGATTTTGGCTGAAAGTTAATGGATCACACCACGGACTCTCTTAAAATGATTGATAACACTTTTGTTCACTTCCGCTTACATTATTGCCTTAAGGCAGTCGTCCCCAATTATGTAAAATGTAAAATTGTAAAATGATAGTAACGCAATTTTGTCGAAAATGCATATTTAAAATGAATAGCATACATTTCTTTTCATTCCACAATCGGTTCCAATGAAATTAAGTTCCATATTTGGTGAAATTGGAACTTGAATGATTTTATCAATGCATAATTGATAAATTTGCATATTTTTGCTTCTTTTCCAACGTATTAATTAAATGTTCAATGCTGATTCATATTTGAAATGGGAGCATTGTTGCAAATGAATGGCGGATATAACAAAATATAGCTCCATAAAAATACGAAGAATATGCTATTTTGTTTAAATTCATCATACTAAAACATTTCCCATCTTGTTTAAATAACTGAAACAATTTTATTACGCCATTATTGATCTAATCAGACGTATAAGCAACCTCCCCATTTTTTTTGTTATACATGACTTTTCCAAATTACTTGATTAATTAATAAAATGAACATGTGGGTTTTCAAAAAAGGTTAAATCACTAACATTTCTTTCATTAAGGAGTTATCAATTTCATCAATTACTCTTTACTTTTCTAACCAAAAGTCCAGAATATTCATTACCTGAGTGTATACAATTTAAAAAAGCATTTCTAGTTGCTTTATTTTCTGTTTTTAACAATCTCATTACCCCTGCGATGCTGATACCAAACCCCTTTCATTAAAATCTGATATAATTGTTTTCCGATTTATCTTATCTGGTTTACGATTCCAAATAAAAGAGTATAATAATCGATTCAACTTCATGAATAAATAAATTAGGGGGCTTCGGTACTACTTCCCAAAATTCGTTTTAAAGTTTGTAATATGGCACAAAATGGCACAAAATGTAATTCATATTAAATCATTGAAACACACAAGCCTTATAAATAAAATAGACCATTAGAATATTTTAATCCTGTAAAGTTTACGTCCAGGAGGTTCGCTTTTTAATAACCAAGAGCTATAATTTCTGATTTATTACGATTTATATTTAACCCTGAATACCTTTTCAATATTTTAAGTATGTAACACATACTATGTAATTCTAGACAAAGAATGAATGTCCCTTCACATAAAATGTTTTGTCATCAGCGTACATAACTACAAAATACTAAACCGATACTTAATATGCGAATGAACCCTCAAACAATTATTTTAGCACGCACACTTATAAAAGATCTATTATATGGGCCTCAACGTGAGAAAAGGGGTCTAAAGGCGAAATTTATGGAAAATGAGTTAAAAGTATTTTCTGAATGTATGAAGGGTACTGAATCCAAAAATGTTTGGTTTTTGAAAATCTGACTTTTATAAGTACCTCTACAGCCTCAAACAAAAATGGTGTATTTACGCAATTGTGTGAACAACTGCGCGCAGATCTGCTACACAACGCAATTTAGAGATACCCCCGCCCATGATTATTTTTGATCGCCAAATATTTGAGGCTGTTATGGGGTATGGTCAAAAAACACTTTTAACTGATCTATAACCAATTTCAAAAATTACCTCGGCAAGGTCAGGACATTATTTATTCAATATGGTTGCCGTATGACACAAAAAAATACACGGGGGTGGCGGGCGAATTCGCCCGAAATGCCCAAAATCGCCCCCGAAAAAAAAAATCGCCCCCAAAATTGTTTTGTTGTTGTGATTTTGGGGATTTTTGTTGGGTTTTCTGTTTGGATCGTGATCAAATGCTTATAAGATCATCACTTACAGCATTAGAGCTTCAAGGTAGCCCCTGAAATTCGAAAAAAAGAGCCCGGAAATTTGTAGCCCCCGAAAGTTGGAAAATTAGCCAGCGAAATGGAGCCCCCAAAATAAGAATATTAATGTTTTCGCTAAATTGGTCATGCGTCATGAACTCACCACCACATAGGGTAGTGCCGTTACTTTCTGGGATTTTTGCTACCATTTCCTTCATTTTTGTCAAAACCAGAAAACATTTCTGAAGAGAGTTTGTAATTATGTTAAAGGAATATCAGAATGACAATGGCTGTAAAGTTTGAGAGGTATACCTATTTCCTAAGTGGAGATTCAACTATTTGAAGGTTGGAACCAAAGTGTGGCGCAGGAAGCGGTGCCCCTGGTGGAAACTATTTTTTAAGAGCTTTTTTTCTTTTCTAAAACGTTGATAACTTTGTCAAAACTAGATGTATCAAATAAAGCTTTAACATTCAAAGGGATTTTCGAGTTCTGATAATTGAAAGAGAGTTCAGTTTTGGTCAAAATGAATTATAGTTACCAAAACCTGCACCATTACATTAGTTATAACTCCACCATGCTCGAAAGGAACAAAACCTTACAAATGACTAAGTAAAAACCCTTTTTTTTTTTTTTTTCAATGATATTTATTTTATTCATTGCTCAAAACAAAATAACAATAACAAACAATAAGAGAAATCAGTACATATAATATAATCAGTATGTTAACGTATTTTCACATCTTAACATAATCATGTAAAATATCATTTTAAATTTACATCTAAATAATACAAACAAAATTGTATTGTTGTACATCAAATAAAGCAGAGCATGAACATAAAAAAGGGGGGAAAAGAGGGAAAAAAAAAACTCTTTTCCCCTCAAAGAACACACCTATACAAGTGCTTACATACACACACACCCACACGCGTGCACACACCCACACACCCATCCACAGAAAACATGCCTACATCTGGTGAGAATCTCGACCCTTATGTCCGCCTTATTAATTTTATTGCTTCTGTTTGCCTTCCTTATTCTAAATTGTCCCACTTTCTAAAATGATACGTTAGTGTACCACGGTCCCCAGCTAAATTCTTCTCCTCCTTTCTATTTTCTAATAATCTTTTCTTTATCTCCAAAGCAGTTGGTGGTTTATTTCTATTTTTACTATCTATAAATATCATGTATTTTACCAAAATTATTATATGATTTAATAACTGTTCTTTCCCTATATTTAACTCAACTATTCCTACGTGGATATCTTTCCAATTTATATTTCTAATCTCTACTAAATTAAATAAATTTCCACACGCTTCCCAAATTGGTTTTACTTTCTCACAAAGAAAAAACAAATGCTCGTAAGTTTCTTCATATTTACCACAAAAAGAACATAAATTACTATCAACCATTTTAAATGTATATAAATGTAATTTAGTATATATAATATTATAAAGCATTTTAAATTGAAATTCTCGAAGCTTACTATTCAAAGTGCATTTTCTAAGTCTTAAGAATATTAATTGTATGTCTTTCCCATTAATATTATAAATCTGCTCTAAATTTCGTTCTGCATATGATTTTTCTACTTTTTTACTCAATAAAAAAGTATATATCATTTTTGAAGTAACCTTCTCTAACATATATACCTTGTCAAAAATTAAAAGGTTCATATCTAATTCCCTATCTATATTTAAGTGAATATTTTTATTCAAAAATTGTTTCCATGAAGGGGGAATGCCAAGAAAAATACGTTGTATTTCCATAATCTCTAAACTATTTAAACCTTTTCTTTGAAATTCCTCATTTGATTTTATATTGCCTTCCCCATCAACAATATGATGCAACCTATACATATTCTTTTTAAATAACTGTTCATTGAAAGGAACATGTCCATCAATAAAAACAAATCTATTATTATAAATAATTTCATTCCTTTTAGAAATATTTTCTTTTAACAAAAATGTTTTTGTGGCAATCCAAGCGTCCAACATGTCTCTATAAAAAGCTGGTAATGCTAATTTAAAAATATCTATAATTGCATTATTATTATAAAATATCAAAGTTCCACCAAAATCTTTAGTTAAATAATTAAAATATTGCTTCCATCCCATATTTGCATCCCCCGTTAAAAGTCTCTTTACCCACATAATCCTCTGCACTAAAATGAATAAATGGAAGTCAGTTAATCTTAGCCCACCTCTACAATAATCCAAGAACATTACATTACGCTTAATCTTATCTTTTCCATTCCACAAAAAGTCAAAAACCAATTTATCCAAATCTTGAAATACCCAATTCGGTACTGGTGTCAGTGCCGACACATAAATTAATTTTGACAAAATAAACGTTTTTATCAATTGAATTTTTCCCATTAAAGTTAAATCTCTTTGTTTCCACCACGATAGCAACTTTTTAATTTTACTCAAAATTTCCTTATAATTTGTCCTTTCCTGAACTTCAACATCTAAAGAAAAATAAATACCCAAAATCTTCACTATTTGTACTATTTTACCAAATGGAAGAGCAATATCTTTATTTTGAGAAGGGCCTAACAATAATATGAAAGTTTTTTCTTTATTAATTTTTAATCCAGAATTTCTAGCAAAACTTTCAAACAATTTCTCCACCCTTTTAAATGATTTGGAGTCCCGAATAAAAAGAGTCATATCGTCTGCATAAAGAATTTGTTTTATTTGTACGTTATTGAACGTGAATCCTTGAATTTGAGGGTCTTTATATATTGAACGAACTAAAATTTCAATACAAAGTATAAACAAATATGGGGACAGGGGGTCCCCCTGCCTTACACCCCTCTTAATATTAAAGTATCCAGTAGATGCGCCCCCATTAAAAACACAACTCTGAGCATTATTATAAATAGTCTCCACCCATCTACAAAATGACGGTCCAAAACCAAATGTAATTAAAACCTTCTGCAAAAAAGTATGTGAAACTGAATCGAAAGCCTTTTCAAAATCAATTATCATCATATATCCAGGTATTTTATTGACTGATGTATGATGAATTATATCATCTATCATTCTTATTGCTTCACCTATATTTCGATCTTTTAAATATCCCACCTGGTTGACAGAAATTATTTCATTTAAAACTTTTTTAATCCTTATTGAAAGCACTTTAGTTAAAATTTTGTAATCTACATTTAATAAGGATATTGGTCTATAATTTTTTATAAATAGGGGGTCTTTTCCTTCTTTATAGATTAAACTTATAACTGCCTGTTTTTGTGACGAAGATAATTCCTTTTTTTCGAAAGCTAAATTTAAAGAGTTTACTACCAAATTTCCTATTAGTGGCCAAAACTGTATATAAAATTCCACACTTAAACCATCGTTCCCCGGTGATTTATTACATGCCATTTCTTTTATAGCTGCCAAACATTCTCCGTTAGTTATTTTTCCTTCACACAATAAACTCGAATCTAAATTTAATTTTGGCAAGTCCTGAAAAAAATCATCCACAAAGTAAATTTCCTCCTCTGATTGAGCATATAGCTTACTATAAAACATAGATATTTCTTGCATAATATTTTTTTGATCAAAACAAATATTTTCATTTATATAAAGTTTACTAATTAATGTTTTCTTTTGATTAGACTTCATTAATTGAGTAAAATATCCAGTGTCTCTTTCTCCACATTCATAGTGTGAAGCTCTAGAGCGAATTTTAATACCTTCATTAATATAATTATAACAATCCTGTAATTCTTTTTTTTTCCGTTCCAAGTCATCAACTTTTCCCTGGTCTATCCCATTCAACAATTCATTTTCCAACTTAAAAATATCCTCTTCCAAATTTGCAATTTTTTGTTTTCGTTGTTTTGCCTTTTCTTTTGAATATTTTCTACTAACATTTCTAATTTTCATTTTCAAAAAATCCCATAAAACTCTTTTATCTTCTATTTCTATTTGAAATTCATCTTTTAATTGAATAATTTCCTCTTTAATACAATTAATATATTCAATATCTTGACATAAACTATTATTCAATTTCCAATAGGATCCTTGAAACTTAAATGAATTAATTAACTTATCATAAAATTGCAGCTGAATGGCTGAATGATCCGGAGCCATAGAAGGAATTATATCACACTTAAAAACTACCTGTTCTATTTGCTTAGAAACCAACCAATAATCTAATCTACTTTGCATAAATGGATTAATTTGCCTATACGTAAACTGTTTCTTTAATCCATTTCGTACCCTCCAAATATCCAGCAATTCAAATCTATCTAAAAATTGTTCAAATAGAATATTAAATCTAGACTGAACGTTGTGTCTACTATTTCCAAAATAATCTAAATCTTTATTTAAAATAATATTAAAATCTCCTCCAATAATTATTGCATTATTTTCTTTATTAATGTTCCTTATTAATTTTTCAAAATTTACTAAAAAATCAATCTTCTCTAATTCTCTTCCTCTTACTGGCAAATAAACATTAGCAATTATCAATTTCATCCCCTGAATGATGCATTCCATTATAACATATCTACCATTATCATCTGAAATAACATTTAAAACCTGAATATCTAATTTATAGTCTATCAAAATAAGCACCCCTTTACTATGGTTTGTCCCATGACTAAAATATGAACTCCCATTCCATGGCAATTTCCAAGTCTCCTCAACTTCAATTGTACTGTATGTTTCTTGTAAAAAAACAATATCTACTCCTTTATCTTTACACCATATACAAATTTTTTCCCTCTTTGATTTTTCTCGGATTCCATTAACATTCAAAGAAAGAAAATTACACCTAATATAACTATCTTTACCCTCCATAACTAAATATTAACATACAAATATTCATGCATTCTTTTCTCCATATATACAATTCTAAGACACGGGCTAACAAGAGCAGGCTCAAAAATATAGAAATTACTCCAAAAGCTGACATATTGGTCGAGGTCCCCAACAACATAGGCAATGCAATCAACATTCACACACACCACACACAACAGACACAGTAACTGAACTAAACTAAATTGTAAGATATATACACTAAACATTGCTCCTCGTTGAGGTTTCTACGACAAAAGAAATCAAAAAGTGAACCAAACACCAACAAAAACAAAAAAACATTTCCGCTACTCCCCCCCCCCCCCCCCCCCTCCTCGATCCCCAACCCACCCCGCCCACTCCCCAGCCAGACCAGTCCTATATATTCCAACACGGCTCCTAGCCTGTACGAGGCAAACTACCTACGTACTTATTATCAACCATAACATACTTATACCAACACTGTCTTAACAAAACATCAATAGAACCTTTACCCGTTACGTAACATTCAATAGCTAATACGCAAGGCTATCCACGGAAAAAAAAAAGAAAAAAAAAAAAAAACTCCCAAATCTTGTGAGGATTTACTCACAATAGCATCACATGTTCAAATACCATCCTAACATACATTTTTTCAATTTCAAAAGCATGACAGTAAAAACCTTTACCCGTTAAAGGCCTGGTCACAAAAGACGCGACCCCGCTCGACCAAACCCACGAATGCGGCACGCATCGGCCCGAATCCATGGCAAGCCGCCTTAATCCGGACGCAGAGCGGTCAATTGCCATAAAAATGTGCACGCACGCTAAGCGAAGCGCATAGAACACAATAATTTCCTGCCACGGATTCGCACCACTGCGCACGGCACTGGCGGGCACAGCCGCGCGGAATCGCGCCCAATGCGACCACCCCTTATTAGTAACGTTCCATAGCTATTACGCAAGACTATGCACACGAAAACCCTGTGACCCTACCTCCCCCAGTCATAAACAATGCAGAGTAGAATGCAACTTCATCCGAATGTCATGAGGATTTGCTCACAATAGCATCTCATATACAAATACCATCTTACCGACCTACTTTCAATTTAATAAAAGCCCAACTTATCTATTTTCATCCCCATAGTATTATAATCTGCTAGACAGACCCAAAGTGTATAAACCGTAACCCGAAACAAAATAACTTGTCTTTTAATGAAGAACTCGGCTCCAATAAAGGAAAAGACGCCAAATACACCTTCCTTAAAAAATTGAGTTGACAATATCAATACCTAAAATAATAAACTACGTAATTATCTAAAATAAAAAAAAAATTAAAAAAAAAAAAAAAAAAAAAAAAAAATTGTAGGCCAAATTACACAGCCAAAATCAAAATTTGGAAAGTTCCATTTTCACAAACCCAAAAGCATGTTAGAGAAAGTGAAATTAGCGTCTTCCGGAGGTAAGTTCTTAAAATACATTTTAATTATTTCAATCATTTCATGCCCTCCAAATTTCCACTATCACATAGAAGAAGGAAAAAAAATACATCCTGGCATATACCAGGCAGTACTCCCATAATTCGAGGTTGGGCACCAACTATCATTTTTTTTTTTTTCCTCTCCCTTCTCCTTCCTTACAAAGTAATTTTTTTTAAATAACGTTTTATTCTATTACTCACTTTACCCTGACAGCCGACTGACGTCTAAATTAGACGTCAGAAAGACGTCACCATGACTATGCCTTTAAAAAAAAAAAAAAAAAAATTAACATAATAATTTATATCATATAGAAGACGTCTTTTTAAAGACCAATTTTCACAATTAACTTTTTCCGTAAAGAAGTCACAAAAACAACAATTTACGACGTCCTTAAAACAATGTACATGACAAAAATAATCGTCATTTCTTACAAGCATTTGCTGTCAGGGTAGTTCTATCACAACACAAAACAGTTTACGGTATATATACGGTAAAAAAAAAAAAAAAAAAAAAAAAAAAAAAAAAAAAAAAAAAAACGGTCACGCTCACAGTTTGCATCAACCCAGTTGAGGTCATGGAACCAGGTCAAAACCTCAGAACTTGCAAAGGAACATTGTCAAACCATCTATCAACGCCCGATTACTCAATACTAACTCATAACAACAAAACATTAAATCTGACTGTCCGCGGTCACCCTTTTGTGTCGGTGCACCCACTGATCCGATCCCTTGTAAGGAATAAATCCCAGTAAAGTTGTTATTCACTCTCTAAAACTAAATGCAACACTAAATAAAATCAATGGACGCCAAGTCAAAAAAGGCCGAGTCTAAAAGTAAGGTTTTTTCTCTCTTTTTTAAAATTACCAATAGCCAACCTTTCTCTAATTAAAACCTAATCAAACCCAACACAGGAATCCCGACCGCATCCCTCTACATTGTCCGAAGCTTTAATCCAGTTCCACTCACAAGCGACCGAGCCACTACGGGGCAAAAAAAAAAAAAAAAAAAAAAAAAAAAAAAAAACGTTCCCTGCAACATCTAGTACAGTGTCTAGTCATTATAGTCATTTTTTAGTTTCCCTTTACTGCCAAGTTCAACAACTGTCAAAACAACAAACTTGTTGTCAAAACAACAACAACAACAAAAAAAAATTTCAAAATGATTTGTCTATAATTAAAGTATCAAATTAAAGCTATCGCATCACCTGCAGGCAATTACATGTATAATAGTAAAGTCATCATGGTCATTGAACGATTTTTCCTTTACTATAAAGTTCAATGCTATCAACATACAAACCTTGCTTTTCTTTAAAAGCTACTCTAGATTATTTTCTAGAGTGGAAAGCTATTAACTTTTTTTCTTTTACTTTTTTCTTTTCTATCAAGTTCAATACAATCAAAAATAAAAAAAAAATAAAAAAACTTGCTTTTCTTTAAATGCTTTTCCAAATTGTTTTCTATAATTGAAGTGTCAAATGAAAGCTATCACGTACCTGCAGACAAATATACTTGTCACCCAGGCATTGCCGCTCCATTGCTTCCAGTCGAGTCCCTTATCCATTACATGTCCCTGGCTATCGTTCCTACTCCATGCAATGCTGCTATCTCTGCTAAAGCCACTAGCTGTCGCTGTCGCTACCGCTACCGCTACCGCTACCGCTACCGCTACGCTACCGCTAACTTTCTCTTCTCACATGCTGCTAACTCCGCTAACGCGAGATTCTCCTTCTTGAATCATCCCCGCTACTTCAGGCTCTCCTCGTGGTTGGCTTAGGTTCCTTCTGCCCAAATCGCGTGATGTTGCTTTATGTTGAGCTGCTGCTATATCCCCGCTCCGCCGATACCGCTATCGACCACCATCGCTGGCTTGAAGCTCTCCGCAGCGTCTGCCTTTCGGTTGTTATCATTCAAAAAGAGCCGATAAAACTCTAGAGGGCGCTCTTTTAACACTTGTCAGTTTCAACAATTTAAAATGAAATATAGTGCGGGTGATGTTTTGTTGAAATGGTAGTTAGATAGAGAAATAATTAACAACTATTTAAAAACCTCTTCTAAATGTTTGAAAAGAGGAAGCATTTAAACAAAAAATGTAACGGCTGGTTCAAAATTATTGAATATTTGTGAGGCCCACAAATATTACAAATGGTTATGTTTATGGATATTTCAGCCATTTCTGAACCGATTTTGATGAAATAAAGTTTATTCTGTCATTAGAAATATATGCTTTTTCGAATTTGACAATCAGTTGTTAATTATCTCACATAGAAAATATTGTATGTAGCGCCTCCATACCAACACTCAACTATCCCTTTAATTTTCTTGTACAGGGAAACCCCGTTATAACGAGGTAGTGGGGACTATCAAATTTACCTCGTTATAAACGGCCAAATTAATAACACACATTTAAATTAATTTATGAATCGGGACCAAAGGATTCTCCTCGTTATAACCGGTACCTCGTTATAAGTGAGCTCGTTTTAACGGGGTTTCCCTGTATAATGATTGAAAAGGGTTTTTGCCACTTTCAATTTTAAACAAAATCAACACAAACACAGAAAATTTAAACTTGCCTGTACAAACTTTATTATGGGGGCACAATATTGACCGATACATTTCGTGACTTCTTGGTACAAAAATATCTTCAAAAAGACAGTGTATACAAAGAAAGTTGGTATCACTTTCAAGCTTACTTATTTAACTGTATCATGTCCTAACACATTTATAGGCTTAATTTCTTATTCCAATCTTTAAAGTGACACTTACGAAGTGAAAATGATGGATTATTTTATTTTGTTTTCATTAAATATGAATGAAAATATCTCCCATAAAATAATAATATACCCCATACAATATTAATTATATTCCCATTATGGACAGTTGTATTCTGAAGGCAGAATGCCAGTGAACCCATTGAATGGGATCAAGTAACTTTGTTGTAATGTGCAAACAAGCGACGAGTGGTTAATACAATATATATTGCTGTTATCTGATATGTCCACTGGATGTTGTGTGAAAATCTCAAGTTAAATGGACTTTATATGGGCGAGTAATGTGCAAAAATGCAAAGTGGCAGTCACTACCTCATTGCACTCACTTTGTACACGGTTCTGACGATCCATTTGATAATTTGACATCTGAATACTACAATCGTAAAAAAATTTGTTAACGAAAGGGAAATTAAACATTTAAAAAACCTTTCCCATGCTTTTTATAAAATAAGAATACAACAGGGTATGAGTGAACAGATAGATTTTCAATTGGATTTTGAGGATATGGACAATATTACTAAGTCCTTTAAGGCAGACTAGGCAGAAGCCAGAAGCTCGAATTGTTGCAGGTAAAACATAATTTTAACTGATCTTCACACCACTCGAATGCAATTTTTAAAAATTACCTTGGCAAGGTCAGGACATTATTTATTCACAATGGTAGCCGTATGATCGACACATGTACTTGATTATTTTTGTTATAACTTGTACTCTGTGAGCAGGACTTCCTAGGTCATTATAATAAAACTTCACAATTTTCAAACCACAAAATTGTTGCACAAACACACAATCCAGTGATATGATTATGCTATGGCAAATGGCATGAATAAAAGTAGCAGAGATAAACTTGACAAAACTAACATTGTGTGCCTATTGTTCACAACTTGTTATTTGGAGAACAATTGAAGACCTGTATCAAAATGTAAAGCTTACTAACCTGTTTGTTCTGCAAACAAAAATGCAAGAATGAAAAGAGATTACAAAAGAATAAACAAACATTTGTGTGAATTATTTTCCTTTTCAATGGAGCTCTGTCTACAACAGGTGGACATTGCCAATGATCCTCAGTTCTGAACAGGGGGACATGTACATAATTGTATATAGTCTTTGCAGGTAGGACGCACAATCCTCAGTCCATGAGCAGGTGGACATGGACATAGGGGGTCTCTGCAGGCAGGGCGCGCAATCCTCAGTCAATGAGCAGGTGGACATGGACATAGGGGGTCTCTGTAGGCAGGGCGCGCAATCCTCAGTCAATGAGCAGGTGGACATGGACATAGGGGGTCTCTGCAGGCAGGGCGCGCAATCCTCAGTCCATGAGCAGGTGGACATGGACATAGGGGGTCTCTGCAGGCAGGGCGCGCAATCCTCAGTCCATGTGCAGGTGGACATGGACATAGGGGGTCTCTGCAGGCAGGGCGCGCAATCCTCAGTCCTGAATAGGTGGACATGGACATGTGGACATAGAGAGTCACTGCAGGCAGGTCGCACAATCCTCAGGCCTGAACAGGTGGACATGGACATAGAGAGTCTGTGCAGGCAGGCCACACAAAGGGGCCAACCTTCTTGTGGAGGTACTTTTCCCTTGCCTCAGTCAGGCCAGCTTGTTAGAGGATGTCTGCTGACCCAGGAGTTACCTCCTCCACAGTGGCTTTTATAGCAGTTGAATCAATTTATCTGGATCAGTGAGCATAGGTCTTAACAAACACCTGGCCAGGGTGCAGAGCTGCACAGAATCTGCAAAATGGTGAAAATACAGGGATATATAGTTGAGTTTGGAAAAGAGAGTACACTTTTGGTCAAACTGAATTTTAGTAACCAAAGCCTGCACCATTACATTATGAAGGAATAGTTAACTCTACCATGCTCGAAAGGAATGACAAATTTCGAATAAAAAGCCTGTTATAAAAAAAAAGAAGAGCTGTTGAAAATCAAGAGGTTGCTTTCTAAAATCGAATTGGTTTCAATTATTTGAAATAAAAAATTGTCCATGAGTTGTTTTGTTAAAATAGTGATAACATAGAGAGATAATTAACAACTATTTAAAAAACTTCTTTTGTACATTTTTCAAAAGGGGAAGCATTTAAAAAAAAAGGTTAAACGGCTGGTTTGAAATTATCAAATGATTGTGAGGCCCCACAATTATTACAAATGGTTATGTTTATGAATAGTTCAGCCATTAATTTCTGAACCGATTTTTATCGAATAAGTTTATTCTGTTTATTCTGTATGCTCTTTCAAATTTGACACTCAGTTATTTATTATCTTACCAAAACATTATGTAATGTAGCGCCCACTATTCTTCTGAATCAGATGCAAACAGATCTTGGGAGTATAGCGTCATCTCTGTTTCGCTGTCTGCACTGCCACCGCGTCTGTACTCATCCAAGAGTCTGTCTATGAGTATAAACTGAAAATCAAACAAGCAACATAGATTAGTATTATCCATTATCTAGTACATGAACAGGGGAACAGACTGGATAATCCCATAGCTTGGAGTGAGTCAAGATATCACAAAATAACTCTATCAACATGTTCATGTAGATGTGGCACCTCCCACCCTTTCTGGTCCCCGTTTTTTTTTTTTTTTTTTTTTTTTTTTGCGTGTGTTTCTCAAATTTGGCAAAATGGGAATTTAAGGTAGGCCTACTAAACTACAATAACAATTGTATTACTGTTTTTTTATCAGTGGTAAATGCACAAACCCATACAAAAATGAAGAATACAAACTTATTTATGAACTGTTTACATGTATGTACATCATGTTGACAAGTATAGGCCCCATCAGGTCAAATTTATTTTCCATGCAATATAAACCCAAACTCATGAATCAGGTATTTTCATCAATAAAATAATAAAAACGGAATTTTATATTTCACTTCTTTTGATTGCCAGTTCAACCTTGCTTTCTTATACTGAATACTGCTGTGTTGTTTATTTTTTCTCCACTCAAGGGAATGATGGGATGGATTGTCTTTGTCACCTACAAGCTGTGCGAACAGCGAACACGTACACTTACATTATAAATGTTTGTTCACAAACACCCCAACACACGTCGTAACACTACAAAAGTGATTTGATTTTGAGATGTGGGCAATTAGCACGACAATATTAGGTCTAGGCCTCTCCCCTATCGACCCTTCGGTCCATTTGTCAGGGAATTCAAACTAACCGGCTACAGCTTTTGCTATACATGCACACATATAATTCTATTTAACCTTATAAAGTAACTAAAGTCCCAGGCCCTGCGTGTGACCCTTAATTTTATAGCATGCATGGTTCACTAGCAGGAAGAAAGTAGTGAAAATGTGTTGAAAATTACAAATGTGTTCAGTCTGCTTTCAGAGCATTATTTGCCTTCTTCATCCATTTACATCCTGCTGATTCCGATGATCAGTAATCAGTTTAATAGAGTCTTGTAAATACATATCCGAATGTGTTTCCATCAATTCATGTCTGATTAATCAAAGTTCAAACGTTCTTCTGAAATCTAAACTAGTCCGACTAGAGAAGTGAAGCTGAACTGGTTTGAAGCAATAACATAACAGTTTGACGATATCATCATAGAATTGATTGATTTATTCCACCATATTTATTATGATTTGCATTCGCTGTGCTGTGTACAGAGCTGATATTATACTGAATAATAGGCCTATATATAGGGCCTAGTATAGCTAGGCTAGCCGAGGTCACACACTATATGTTTATTGTTCTGTTTTGTGTTGTCTTGTTTTGTTTTGTTTATTCGTTCCTCGGCATTATATCCGGACTTTTGGATCCTGCTGAGTATCGACGTAGAAGTAGAAGTAGAAGTAGCCTAGCCTAGGCGCCGCGTTAAATAATTTCACACCACTCTTTCACACACAGAGCCCGGAGAACCTACCGGTTAGCTAACTGCTGCAGCCAACCCCTTTAATGTATCAACATCATGCTTCACATTCATGTCATTTATCTACACATTATTTACCCCGTTGTAATAAAAATAAATACTTACAGTGAAACTTATTTCATTTCCTGCCATGGTAAGCCAGTCCAGGGGGTCCAGATAAGCAAAAAATACAGTTAAAAGCACAACTGTCGCCGGGAAGTGCTGGGAGTTTAACCACGTAGAAACTCGAACACTGTGCATGCATCCAAAGATCCTACATACACAAGATGCTCAACTCTCGGTCAAAAAGTGAAACGCTAACGCGCGGAATTGTGGGAGTTTGAAGGAGTGCGCCAACTAGCGGTGAGCGGGTAAAGTTTCCAGGTGAGCGCTGATTACAGTACATTAAAATTGGCAGGATCATGGTATTATATAATAAAAATCAATATATTTTGGGGAAAGATATGACTTAATTTACTGATGACACCAATACTCTTTGATATTTTGTTTGAAATGGCAAGTATATAATCTTTCCAGGCTAAATGTTTGTCAATAATTACACCTAAGAAATAAGTTGATTGAACACGCTGAATTAGAATATCATTAATTTTAATTATTAAGGAATTTATTGAATCATTTGAAATAGCACTTTGCTTATGATGGTAGTAAATGAAATTATATTTAGAAGTATTAAGAGACAATTTATTACAATTGAACCATATAGTGATACATGTTTCATTTCATTATTTATAATTTGACATAAGGTATTAATATCATTGTGAGAAAAAAGAATATTGGTATCAGCAGCAAAAAGCACAAATTTAAGAGTATGGGGACAATTAACTGAATTATTCATGAATAGTAAGAATAGAAGTGGTTCTAGAATTGATCCTTGGGGTACTCCACATGTAACTTGTAACAGTTCAGAACAAACATTGTTATATACTGCGATTTGATAGCGGTGCTTAAGATAATTTTCAAACCATGAAAGTACTATACTTCTTAATTCGTAAGATTTTTTCTTTATGTAAAATAATATTGTGATTGATAGAGTCAAAAGCTTTACTCAAATCCAGAAAGCTGAATAAGTAACGTAAGTGTAACTCTTAATCAGTATTGTGTATTGTCATAATTTTATTGTAGTTGTTTCAATCATGAAAATCCAAATAAATAGAGGTCCAGTTTATATCTAAGCCGTCTCTATTTCTGTAAATACCATGTTGAGTTAGAAGTTTGAACTGACAGCCCCTGTTGTGTAGCCTGAAGGATCCCGGGAAGGTGTGAAAACTCTATTGAGAACTATGGATTAAATTGAAGAAACCGCTGAATAAATTAAAGAAACCATTGTCATTTAATGAGCTCATTATATTTGGTGACGTTGGCCATGCATGGTCAAATGTATACTCACATAACTGAACCCATCCCATTGAAAAAAAAGAGCAGATGAAATTCTCAGATTGAAATGAAATCTTGAGATATTCATAATGATAAGCTGTGATATTAAGCTGCAGCTAAAGGCCCGTTTATTTTGTTCCTAAAAATAGATATTTTTCTTTTAAAGAAAATGGCAAAAAAAAAAAAAAAAAAAAAAAAAAAAAATGAAAATTTTTTGTGGTTAAGAAACTTATATAATTTGAGTTAAAATGCTCAAATTGCTAGAAAATCAGGCTTGTTTGTTTTTTCCAAAAGGATTGAGTTAGGCTTTATTTTTTTACCGGAAAGAGGCAAAAAATTAAGTTATTACCTTTTTCATCAATTCAGATTTTAAATTGCTTAAATTCAAAATATAACAAACCTTTCAAGAGTTGTATCACGATTTTCAAGCGAGTTTAGCATTTTAAACTCAAAAATCAAAAATTTCAACGAACAAGTGAAGTTGACCAATATTTCTTGCCATTTTCTTTAAAAAAAAGAAGAAAAGCTAGCATTTTGAGTGAAATATAATATTTAAAAAAATGGATTCTTTGACTATACTTTCCATTCCAAAAATGTATACTTTTATTCACATTAAGAATAGTTTGAAAGTAAAAGCGCTGAATATAATTTCAAAAATTCCCAGGTTGACACCCGCCAGCGTACGCCACCCGCCAGAAGTCTTCTGACGCTTGTTCGAGTTTACCCGCTCAACACTAGCGGGCGGCAGACTCCATGTGCTCAAATACCGCTTCCGCTTCCGTTTCACCAGCGGCCGTGTAAAATCGGGAGAGTTGAGCATCTTGTGTATGTAGGATCTTTGATGCATCTGTGCATGTGGTGCAGCTGCAGCTGCATCGCGCACACATTTTTTTTCTTCACAGCTTGTTTGTTACTGTTTGTAACGTTCGCGTTCGGATGACCTTTGCACCGTACCTACACAGTAGGATCGCACAGCGTGTTATAATGAGGCTAAACGAAGTTTTCTATTCAAGTCTACCGATAGAGGGCGCATGAGTTTCCAACTCGCTCGGTAGATGCGATCAACAAAGCGATTTGACAGCATCGTTTGTCGCCCTCTCTATTTGGCTACATGTTTACTCAATATGGCGATATGTCTCGGTAAGTCAATCTTGACATTATTAGCTTTCGTTTGATACCAATTTTGCCATATTTTGTTTAATTTTTGACATGTTTTTTGTCATCAATAAAAAGTGATTTTTTTCGTCCTTACGATAGAGGTTTTGGGCATAGTCTTCTTCTTTGCTAGTTCCTGACTGGATGAAACAATGTTTCAGCTAGATTTTGCAAGATATGAGTCGTTGATTAGCTGGTTGACCGTATAATGTGAAAAATGGTGGGATACATGTGTGATTTCGG
Organism: Echinarachnius parma; assembly: GCA_037951105.1. NCBI lineage: Eukaryota > Metazoa > Echinodermata > Echinoidea > Clypeasteroida > Echinarachniidae > Echinarachnius > Echinarachnius parma. Next base: position 25,113 of record JBAMJV010006481.1, on the reverse strand, counting down.
TGAATAAAAGGCAACTGAAATCGGCTAAAATCTCACTAACTAGCGATGTTTTACCGGAAGTTGTGAGGAACTTGACTCGAAACCGCGGGAAATAACCATGGTTACCGTGGTAAAGCCGGGAATTCTTCCGTAGCCCGAGAGGTCGCCAGCGATGGTTGTTTTCTTGCTCAGTCCCATATGCTCAAATTCGTGTGGGAGTGGAAGCGGAATGCATTGTAATTTGTATTTGTAGTTCTATTTGCAATTACTAATCATCAACGACTGTTCAGCATTTAGATGAGGGTAAGTTGTAGATCTGAACCTAATTTGTATTCCTCGATTCTTGTTGGAACAGATAAAATCGTGAGTTTATTTTCATTTTTAATATTTATTTATTCTATTTTTAGTTAGTAGAATAGTATTTTAGTAATAGTATAGTAACCTTTTTTTCCTTTCTTATCTAAACAGGGATTCCTTGGATTGGAACCTGGCCTGGCCATCTGTCATCTGTTTCAACTTTCATCTTCCGAAGAGTTTATCTTTGCCTTTGGGGATTCTACTGTACGTGATTTGGAGGACAGACAATGTTATTCAGAATTTGAACCAGAACTTGTCTTCTGAAGTCAATGTGAATTTTTTCCTGGCGCTACGGTACACACCTTTTTTTTATGAATGTTAAATGATGGACAGAGAATGAGAGATGGTGGACAATACTTATAATAACTAGTAACTGACTGTGTCTGTATTGCACATTACTAGGAACAAATAATTTGGAATTTGGGAAAGAGACCAGCTTCATTTTCGCGAACTCTTCAATATGCAGTTTTTCTTCGGACTAGTATTATTATTCGCTGGATGGGATTCATTCAACAGCCAAAGGAAATTGTTTTCTTGCATACAATTTGGAACTCTTCCTGATAAAACGTACTTCACATAATATTTTATCTGCACCGCCGGTAACAAGAAAAGTGCCAAAGAAACTGTACCAAAAAAACTGTTTACAACGGAAAAAAATAAACTTATTGGTAAAGGATAGAAAGAATGACTTGCATACATATATCAGAAAGGGAATACGCAGCGCATCAAGGCCAAGGGCAAAGAAGTCTGCAGAGGTACATGTATGTACACATGTACATCGCTTTGGTTTGACATTCCCTAAGTGGCTAGCTGATCCTAAGGAACAAATCGCCATGTGCCTGACCTGCACCCATCAAGCACCTGATGCTGCCAACCTCCTGCATCATCCACCACGACATCCAACTCTTGCCAGCGATCGTCCAGCGCAACTCCAACTTGCAAATAACCATCCACCTGATGCACCTAACCATTGCCCATCACAGGTTTATGGCAATCACTAGTTGCCCAAGCAGGTACATTTTGTTTCTAATTCTCATGATTATGTTGTAATAGTCTTGGGGTCACAGAAATCTTGATTGATGTCCACAGTGAAAAAAAATAATGATCCAATATTTTCTTGCAGCCATGCCTCTTCTCAAATTTGTTTTCAGTACATGAAACATGATTTTATTGCATTTTAATTTGAAATATATTTGATATTTATCATTTATCTATTCTAATTAGAAGGTATGCATAAACATTGTTATACAAATATGTGGTTAAACTGCAAAAGAAGACAATCTTGACAATATTTTTTAAATTTATTTTTCATACTATCAGGTCCCAAGAGTGAAGTTTGTACACCTTGACCATCATTCAACATGGCCACCTGATACAGCCAACCTGCACCCTCCAAAGTCACCTGATGCTGCCAACCTGCATCATCCACAACATCGAACTCGTGCCAGTAATCGTCCACTGCTAGAGTACCCACGTTTACCAATATCCATCCACCACAGGCACCCTATGCACCCAACCATTGCACACCACAACCACACCACACCAGGGCAATATCTGACACTTTACAGGTGCACGTTTAATATTATCAAGAACGGATACCCAGGAATTACAGAAACAGACTGATTGTAGATTAATACAAAAAACTTTCATCGGTTACAGAGATTCAGATGAAAAATTTACAGCTTCAACTAACCTTAAATTAGGGAACGAAAGCTCGTCAGTCACTAATTTAAGGTTAGTTGAAGTTGTAAATTGTTCATACTTGTAGATTGAAATTCCATAAAGAATTGAGAGACTCAATTACACCTGAGAAAGATGCATCAACAAGATATGCCAATCTGTTTCTTAGCCACCTATTTATTGTGCACCAAAGAGGCTGAGGTTGAAACAAATTGAACTTAAATGAATTTAATAATATTTTCTTTGCAGTGTATTTCTATACCAAAATCCATTTTTCTGTGCAGGAAACATCTTTTATTTCTAAGTTTTAAATAAATGCATTTTTAACACATTGTTCTGTTTGTAGTTCTGCACAATCTGTAGTTTAGGTAAGTGACAAAAATATTCATCGTTGAATATTCCACTGGAAGGGGATACAAAGCTACAACAAATCAATATTTTATTCACACCCAATGATCAGAATTATGTTTGTCAGGCTCGTCACCAATACTGTTTAAGTAAAGTCTCATGTAAACCCACATTATGAGTAACAGCATTAAAAACAAATGGAAAATTTAGAAAACGTATCAAATATAACTTGTTTTCTTTCAAAGACCCAGTTCCAATCATTTCACTTCTTGATAAATTTGTATAAATGCAATGGTGGATTTTTACTGATGCATGTATACAACTATTCCTTTAAAACGCGTGGGGAATTACATATTCAGACACAAGAACATTTTTATAGATGTCATAGGAAAAAACCTAGTTCATGGCCAAACTTCTTGACGAGCTAGGAGATGTTTTCCTCACACGTAAATCTATATGAAAAAGGTGTGTTCTTTTTTTGTTGAAGTTCTGACTAGTAGAACAATGGCACAACTCTGTAGCTCAATTTAGAGTTCAATCTATGAAAATGAAGATGATCATTCACAACCTTTGATTTCTTTTTGTGAATACTGGTAATAGGATTTATTGTTATTTTGAAGTGATCACTATGACTGATGAGTGATGAATCATTGATGGTGGGGAGGACGATGGATGATGACATGATGATTGTGACGATGACGTCGATGATGATGTCGATGATCGTGAGGATAATGACGTGATTATCGTTACGATGACGGTGGTGATGATGATAATGATGATGACATGATGATTGTGACGATGATGTTGGTAATCATGACGATGGCGTCGATCGTGACGATGATGCTGTCGATGATGACGTGATTATCGTTACGATGACGGTGGTGATGATGATGATGATGTTGATGGTGATAATGATGGTGATGTTGATGATGCACGATGATGATGCATGCTGATACTTGATAATGATGAAGATGTTGACAATGTTGATCGTGATGATGACGATGCCAGTAACGATGTTGATGATAATGATAATGATGTTGTTGATGATGGTTATGACAATTAACTGTATGGCAAAAATAAAATTAGAGATTATAGTTCCAAGTAACCAATTTCACTGACATACAGCAGAGTCATTTGAACCCCGGTTCAAAAATATATGATATAAATTATATAAAACAAATAATGAGCTTTAACAATTGAAATTTACACCAAATGATTATGAATATCTACCCCTCTGATCCTGAAGAAAAAAAAATGGAAAGAACAATCTTCTGGAATGGTTTTGTAAGAAAGTTCACTATTACAAAACTAAGTCTTATGTATTTCTTTGAAACAAGATGTTACGTAATAGGGTGGCAAATTACATTACATAGCCACAACATATAGTTCATAATTTAGCACATGTCTTACTCTTTCAAATGATACCTCACTTACAACCATATAGCACCTTCTAATGATTTTGTACATTTTTTTAGGTAACTGAAATATAAATTCCACTCTGTAACTGAATTAACATATGCTCAGCAGTATGTAGTAGGCCTACTATACCTAGAAATTATGAGTATAAGTATAATACATATTATTAATTGCTCACATGCGTGAGAAGCCTTTGTAATGCATTGAACGTTACTATTGCAATCCCAGTGAAGACATTATTTGTATTTTCACTTTTTTCTTGTTCAAGTCATGTTCGATGATAACAACATACACAATAATACGTATGTGGGGCAATATAAAGCCGTTTATTCCGGGGGTTACGCACCCGAAAGTAAAATCAGGTGCGTGTTCGTTCATGGCCAACTGCATGCAGAGCACGCTGTACGTGATAATCGCGCAGTACATAGAGAATCGACGCAGAGCAAGAGATGGCGTGGTATCCCCCGGTTCGAAATGATCGCAAATCGACCATGTCAATTATTTGCCGAAGTCTCGTATGCATCGCCTAGTATTTTGCTAGTTCCTGACCGGATGAAAAAACAACCTTTACAGAAAGTATGATATTCTGCTAGAGCAATATCTATAAACAGTAGTAAGTAATTAATATTTTGGATACACGGAGAATGAAAAGTGTTTTTTAACGAAAGAAATTACTTTTCAAACTTATTTTTTTCACAAGTTTTTATTCCTATTTTTACACATTTTAAAACATCAATTTTTACGAGTTGAATACCATATTACAATCTTTATAGTTTAAGCTTACAATTTGTGGCAAATTCATGGTCGGAAAATTAATTCTGAGCACACAGGGAGAAGGGGAACTGGGCCATGTCGTAGCTCATTATAGGCATTATATGCAATATTTTATGCATACGACTTGCATTTATGCAAGCGATTCACAACGCGTTGCGTTCCTACTGTACATGTAAAGCGCTAAGACCCCTTTTCTCGCGTTGCGGCCCAATTATGGAAGTATTCGCCCGTTATAACGTGATTGACTAATTGACAATGCACAGCGGATCAGTTTCGGGAAAGTAGCCGAATACATCTAAACTAAATGTATCAGTATTGTTGAATATGTATTGAAATAGGGCTTGAGTGTTACAATCTGAACCTAAGCATCGTTACATACAGAAATATCGGAAGTATTAGCGAACCGCCACGTGGACAACCGCGTGGTCATAATACACGTAGCGTATTGGCGATTCCTCTTTGGTGATATCTATTTCATTGAAATAGATATATAATTTCGCAAATATATCAATTAGTAGGCGGTGTTTGTGTGTAATAAACACTAACACCGGCCTTAAACACCATACTTGAAATCACCGAATGCAAACATCATGAAAGCCTACCTTGTATTACAGATAGAAGCATCTTTGGTAAATAAATGAAGATATTAAAGGGATGGTTGAGTTATGGTAGAGGGAGAACAGTTTTAGTTCAACTGAATTTTAGTAACCCAAACCTGCACCATTACATTACAAACTAATAATTATAACTCCACCATGCTCAAAAGGAATACACAAATTACAAACTAATAAGTAAAAAGCCTGTTATCATTCAAAAAGAGCTGTTTAAACTAAATAGGGCGCTATCAAAAATTGCATTTGTTTAAACCATTTTAAATAAAATGTTGTGCATGTAATGTTTTGTTGAAATAGTGATTAGGTAGAAAGATAATCAACAACTATCTAAAACCCTTTTTTGCCATTTTTTTAAAAAGAGGAAGCATTTTAAAACGAATTTTAATGGCTGGCTCAAAATTATATAATTGTGGGGCCCCACATTTATTACAAATGGTTTTGTTTATAGATATTTCAGCCGTTTCTGAACCGATTTTGATCAAATAAAGTGTATTCTGTCATTAAAATATTATGATCTTTCACATTTTACACTCAATTTTTCATTATCTCACACAAACAAAATCATAATTTGTGGATGTAGTGTGGCTAGATTGGTAGAGCGTGCGCCCAATTCTGATCATGAGATCCCGAGTTCGAACCCTGCCCACTGCCTTTGTCCTTCGGCAAGACAATTTATCCACAGTTGCTGCTCTCTACCCAGGTGTATTAATGGGTACCATGGTCGGGTGTTAATTATAGCCTTTGCGCCATCATCAGTGGCAGCACGGCTAGTATGCTCCCCGGGGAGTTGAGAAAGTATGCAATATCATTGTGTGGGTTTGAAATGTACCTGATGCGCGTTAGAATATATACACATAATGTAGTTTGCGCGCTCTATAAATGATTTGATTATTATCAAATAAAGTTTTTTCTGTCATTTAATATTGTATGCACTTTTAAATTCGACACTCAGTTTTTTTTTATTATCTCACAAACAAATTATTTTGTGTAGGGCCCTCTCTACCAAAACTCAACTATTCCTTTAATGGATGAAGTGTTCGGATTCGAAAACTTCCGCGGAAGAATTTTGAGTGTGTACAAAATTAGTGCAATGAGTAAGCAAGTATCATTTTGCATTTGCCTCACCACTCGATCATAGATGATTCATGACTTTCATTTACCAATGGAATTCTTTACAAATCACTCGGTGGACAATACGCACACCTCACCCTGTTGAATTACAGCACGTGAAATTAAAGCCCAATATCAGTTTCGGGAATGTAGCCGAATACATCTTAATGTATCAATATTGTTGAATATGTATTGAAATAGGGCTTGTGTGGTAACATCAGAACCTAAGCATCGTTAAATACAGAAATATCGGAAGAAAACCGCTGGTTGAAATACACATAGCGTATGGGCGACATATCTGTCCCATTGGGACAGATATATAATTTTTCAAATACATCAATTAGTAGGCGGTTTTTTGGCAAAATTTGGATGATCCTATATTAAAGGCCAAGTTGAGTTTTGGTAATTTCCAAAGTGCCCCCCCAACATCGATTGTAACGGATTTGGTTGATTTCAATTCCATATGAAAGATCATCGAAAAAAACATGGGAAATAATAATAATTTCCATTCAAATGCTCTAATTGTTGTGAAATTTGCTTTCAAAATATCATATAAAAGTGGTTGACGCCCGGGTATCACTTTTTAGAACCGCTAGTGCGAGGCACTAGCGTTCTATGTTCTCCTAATAAAAGACTGAAACCAAATATTTGTGTGCACGCTAATTGTGCTTAAAACTATACATATGATACGGTACTTACCAGCAATTTACTCTCCAATATGTGATCCGACTACCGGGTGGATTAAGATTATGATTTTTCCTTCCATTCCGCAAAAAATCAGTGATATATGCGCCTCATGGACCAGTCTCTCCGTGTGTTAGCGCGACTGTGAACGAAAGGCGAACGAATCCGAATGGGGCTTGCGAGTTGCGTCAACGGCAGTGTTGGAGTCATACTTCTATGGTTGCGATACATAATATACACGTACTACTGTATAGTATTACCGCACACAGTGACTGCACTACAGTCCCGTATTACCGCACACTGCACTATACAGTCCCGTATTAGGACCTACAACGCTAGTGCTTCGCGCCGAGTTAATTTGACACTTCGAGTTGTAACGGCTCTTTTTAAATGATAACAGGGGTTTTTACTTTGTCGTTTGTAATTGTGTATACTTTTCGAGCATGGTGAAGTTATAACTATTAGTTTGTATCGTAATCGCGCAGGTTTTGGTTACTAAAGTTAAGTTTGACCAATACTCAACTATCCCTTTAATATAATAATATTCTTATACATTATTGGTAAAAAAGTTATTTAGTAACCATGTTTGTAAATATTGTTGCAAATGACACTGCAATTCAGCTTGTAGCTGTGAATGTGACATTTTGTTGAATAAAATACCATTATTATAAAAAGCTTCCATTTCATTTTTTTAGAGGGGGGGGGGGGGGGGGCGGGGGGGGGGGCGTTTCCAAAACTGGTCTTTACCTTTAAGTTGAATAATAATTCAACATGGTTTTATTCCCTTTCGAATGCTCTCATAATTGTAGCATTCGATTTCAAAATATTGTATTCATAATTTGTCTAGCCAGACGATATCTTGACTTAAAAAAAAAAAAAACACAACATGTATTGCATTTTTAGAAACTTTTGCAATCTGGTGCATATACCTACGAATGAAATTCTGACTTGACGACATGTAATGTACGTACAACGTAAGTGCGTCATGATTCTTCCGACCGAAAGTTGTGTTTATTTCATGAAGAAAAACAATATTCACCCTCAAAAAATAATATTCGCAAAGTGACATAAATACAGTTCAAATAATGCAAAGTCCCCCCCCCCCCCCCCCCTCCCCATACTTATAGTATACCAGTGGTGTAAAATTATACTTTTCGGGCATAGTGGAGTTATATTTACTTTTCTGTACTGTAATGGTGTAGGCTTCGGTTACGAAAATTAAATTTGACTAAAACCCAACTATCCCTTTAATTGCTTTAATTGTATGTATACTCCGCAAAAAAAGAAACTGGACACTTGTATAAGTTAAAATATTTTATATTGATGTACGATAAAGTGTACATTATCATATATCAAATTAAAGGGAATTTAGTCCTCTACACGCAGAGTTTAAATTAAAGGTATAATAGTTCATGCATGAAATACCATGGTCAATTAACAATAGCAAGGTCTGTTTTCAAAAATAGCAAAAACAATGGAGGACCACACAATTCGACTGAAATGATAGTAAGCGTTTCGCTTAAAACAAGATGTGCGGGGCGAGTAAATTATGACATTATTAAACTTTATTGTTATGAACAAACTCTGAAAATACAAATTTGTCAATAAAACAGGGCCAGGTTATGAGAGCATCATCATACTGGTCTGTATTAGTGAGGCATGAAGCTTGTCTGTTTCATGTGTCCACTGCAATTTTAACCATAATTACCTAGAGGAATGTCATGTTGAAGACTGCCCAACTGTTTGACCAAGGGTGACATCAGGTTTAGAAGATCTTTGGACTACGGTAGAATTCTTGAGAAGAATTTATACAATTTTTCATGCTGAAATAAAGGCACAAACTGTGGTTTCGAGTAATAAACCTTTGCCATGGAATTCCACATTGTATTACTTTTGGATGAAAATAAAACTTATAACGTTCACAATTTGTCTTCATTTATACTTTTTATTGAGATGAAGATATAAAAGGTCACATTAGTAATGAAACATTATGCCATGTCATGAATATAGCGTTTTAGATTATGCTTATCAATATTTATATGGTTGAGTGGATGTTCCATTTTTGCTATTTTTGAAAACAGACCCTGCTGTGGTTAATTGACCGTGACAAGTCATGCATGAATGATTTCATCCGGATTTTATGCCAATATTGAAGATGGTAATTTTATCTTTAATTTGATATACAATATCATATATTTTATCGTAAATGAATATGAAATATTTGGTCTCATGCAAGTGTCCAGTTTCTTTTTTTGCGGAGTATATTTTTGATGATATAAACAATCATTGTATTATGAGAGAAAATATGAAATAAGGGTAATTGCCTTCCTTGTATCTGGACCTTGTACTTGGCACAGCATGCATGAATCACATAATATATCATTTTTCATTGTCATGCAAGCGTGGCTAAATGGCAATAGATTGTAATTCGATGTAAATGCAATGCCCTCGAAAATAAAAGATTGTTATAAATAAATAATGGATTCATATGTATGCATACTGCATAGTGTATAATCTTAGAATCTTAATAATATGTACATGTTGATCAAATAACGATTCATGTATTTTGACTGTGCATATCATGTTTGTTTAAAATTCCGAACGTTGCCGTGTATTCATTTGCAAGATTTAGTTATTTAGTATCCATGTTATAATAATGACATAATAATAAGCTTACGCAGTAAAATTATATACGATACGGGCCCCGTTGCAGAAGGAGATCGATTGTAAGTTTCAATTGATTGTATTAAAGTCAGAACATTTGTGCGTTTCAACCAATCAGATTTGCGAATTTAGAACACACGAGTAGACTTACAATTAATTGTAATTTACAATCGATTTTATCTATTTCTGTAACAAGGCCCGGCGGAGTGACTGCTGAAGGCCACTTAAAACTATGTACAATTATGCAGGATTGGTTTGAACGATGCATAACGTTTGAGATTAACTTAGACCGTAACCATGGTAACTACATTATAGTTCATATTTATTTTGAGTTTTGGATTTTCTTCAGATCATTAGTAGTGTTCATCTTTAGTAAGATAAAGGATGTTCTTTCGCTCATACTACTCGTTCCAATGATGCACAACATTAGTAGCCTAGCAGGTCATTGTTAAACGGGGTGAACGCAACAAAACGTGGCAGTACCGTGATAGGCCATAACACAACTTGGAGGCTGTCCATAGTAGGACGGGAAAGGACCGTGAGATGTCGGGAATTGCTTCCCGTCCTACTACGGACAGCCTCCAAGTTTATATGGCCTGTCACGTTTTGTTGCGTTCCACCCGTTTAACTACGGCCTGCTAGGTTGCCGCGGTAAATTTGTTGACAGTTTAAAAAATCTGGCCCGGCATACACGGCAGTCACGTTTGCCAATTTCGTCTCCCCACGTTGTCTCACGTCTGTCCATCCCGTTTTGTCCACGATGGCCTGAAACGGGGCTGCCGTGGTCGCCGGGGTTATAGTGAATAGTGTAAACGTAGAATTACGCAGTAAAATTATAATGTACAACATGTGGTGAGAATTCGGGTGTCAAGAAAGAGAACCCTAGGCCACATTCATCGTTATCCATTTACAGATTGACTTACGTTTTAGAAGGTCTTATCTTTATTTAAATTAAATTAAAATTAAATATAATAGTGTGCATTTTGCTACTATAACAACTATATGAACTTGTCATATTAAAGTTCAGAGTAAGCCATGAAAATGTTTCCAATGTTAGACAAAATGACATGAAATTTAAATAAAATATAAATAAAATCGAACATCGACAAACAAGCCACATGGAACACCTTGTCAGTTTGATAGTGGCACATCAGAATATAATAATGATATAAATTTAGATAGTTTACGTACACGATCAGTGAGAGTCGAAGAGGTGTTTGTCATCTGTGCACGATTCAATGTATAACTGGCTGGTATCGGATATCGTATGATTGTTGTGTGCGGAGACCATTCGATAAAAACAAGCGCACATATAATGTACAAAGTCATGGTGGCACATGAAATAATCAGGCAGCGGCTGTAACACACGTTGCTAAGTTTCCTCGTTATCATGGCGTCAGTATGTTTTTAATCGGACGTTATCGCTGAAAAACCCTAATTAATCACCAAAGGTTAGCGTCGAGTCTCATGAAAAGTTCTGCATTAATATCCGCACGTTTGAATCATAATATATACAGTCGGCAATTATGTTCTATAGCGGATATTCAGAGGGAAGTAACAGCGGATACAAACAAATCCCGACCAGGGAGCCAGAATATGCAAAAGAGGAACTCCCGTGACTGTGAGCTTTGGGCTTACATTTTTAAAGGGGTAGTTTAGTTTTGGTAGAGAGGGCGCTTCACAGCACAATATTTTTTGAGAGGTAATGAAAAACTGAGTATCAAATTTGACAGAACATGCAATTTTGATGGCAGAATCAATTTCATTTGGTCAAAATCGACCCAGAAACGGCTGAATATCAATATAATATGTATGATCGTATACTTATTTGGGGCCCAAATAATGAGATTATATTTTCAAAAAAAAAAAAAAAATGCTTGCACTACGGTATTTAAACAAAAATTCGAAAGCGTTTTTTAAAATAGTTGTTGATGATCTCTCTATTCAATCATTATTTCAATAAAACATCACAAGCATACATAGTTTATAATGGTACTGTCCAGGTTTGGTTACTACAGTTCAGCCTTACCAAAACTGTACTACCCCTTTAAAACGATGACGTGAAGTGGACGGATATATCGCGGAGATCTCCATAATATGCAGGTATAGAGGGCGCTAAACAAAACTTGTTTTTGTGAGATAATGACAAACTGAGTGTCAAATTCCAATGAGCACACCATTTTGATGCGTATTAAACTTTATGTGATCAAAATCTGTTCAGAAATGGCTGAAATATCCATAAACATAAACATTTGTAATACATTATTTGACAATAATAAAAAAAAAAAACTTCCACTTTTCAAAAATGTACGAAAAAAGGGTATGTTGATTATCTCTCTAATCCAGTGGCGTGCCCATCCACATTTAAAAGGGGGGGGGGGGGGGTTTCTTCAGAACAAAATAATTATGTCAGCGGGGGGGGGGGGGGGGGGGTGGGGAGGGACAGTGGATTACAGCAGAGGTACATAAATGTGCACCTTTGTACTTAAAGTGATCCAGGTACAGTGTCAAACGGATGATTATTAACTCCACGTAAAATAATTGGAACTTCCTCGTTTCTCTTCTGCCGTGTTGTTTAGCTTAAGAGAATAATGAAATAGGGTTAGATTTGTTCAAATGTCATTTTTAGTATGAATATAATTACTATTAAAAATTATCATTTCTAAAGCTTCCGATAAAAAGTACAATTGTCTTAATAGCGAAACACGTCCGGCCAGTGCGCGTGCGAAACCTTGCATACTCATTCTCTGACTTCTTACGTGGATAAAACTTTGCAGCAGGTATAGTGGATATAGATCCGAAAACATTAATCGTAAATATCCTCTTTAACGAAAACAAAAATTCGCTTCTATTGGTATTATACGAATACAACATGGTATGAGAGAATCACTAGAGTTCTGAGTAGGTGTTGTGGATTCTCAAAATATTGCCTGATCCCTTTAAAGGGACAGTCCCTCTTTTACAAAACATCTGAACAGCTTCCAGTTGACGGATGGGGACGAATGAAACACACACACAAATAGTTAAGATACAATATTACAGCTGAAATGTTCATACTTTTTAAAATTAATTATTTACATGTGATAACCTAGCCAATAACTGCCATACAGAGCCGCCCCACCATTAAATAAATCCAATTGTCTCTACTTTGCCTCATCTCTGTTCATTATCATGATTATGGAACTTTAATGTTCACACACGTAATTCAAACCAAAATAATAACACATGACAACTCAATATACGACTTATTTAAGCATTATGTTGAAAACTAATACATACAACCTTAATTATTTACAAATATAATAATCAGTGCATATTCATATTGCTTACAAAGTTTGCGACAATGGTACAAAATACTGTGCAAAGAAAGAAAAAAAAAACATGGTAATTTTGATTTTTTGTAAGTGATCAAGATAAAGAATCTTAATAATATATACATGTTGATCAACATAACGATTAATGTATTTTGACTGTGTATATCATGTTTGTTTAAAATTCCGAACGTTGCCGTTTATTCATTTGCAAGATTTAGTTATTTAGTATCCATGTTATAATATGACATAATTGTAAGCTTACGCAGTAAAATTATATACGACACGGGCCCCGTTGCAGAAGGAGATCGATTGTAAGTTTCAATTGATTGTATTAAAGTCGGAACATTATTTTGTGTGTTTCAACCGATCAAATTTGCGCATTTAGAACACACGAGTAGACTTACAATGAATTGTAATTTACAATCGATTTTATCTCTTTCTGTAACAAGGCCCGGCGGAGTCACTGCTGAAGGCCACTTAAAACTATATATGTACAATTATGCAAGATTGGTTTGAACGATGCATAACGTTTGAGATTAACTTAGACCGTAACCATGGTAACTACATTATAGTTCATATTTATTTTGGGTTTTGGATTTTCTTCAGATCATTAGTTCATCGTTCATCTTTAGTAAGACTAAAGATGTTCTTTCGTTCAGACTAATTGTTCTAATGATCTGCACAACATTCTGAGGTACATTTCGGAGTTACAGTTTGCATATTTTACCCCTTAAGCTTCATCAGGTTTTCCTAAAGTGATATTTGAGAGGCCAATCAAATGCCAATATTATCGCCAGGTTTGTCAAAACGATGTGTGATAGTTATATACTAACAACATTCATTTCAAATTATTTCCCCTACTGCATGCCCGTTGTTTTTTGTTCACTACAAATGAAACACGGGACGCCTTTTTATCCAATATCTCCACAACTATTTCGACTCATCTGATAAATGGAAAGGAAGGTATGTTTTATGTTACCATAATTCAAACAACGAAGATTTTTTTTTTAATTTACAAATAAAATTAGCGTTAAATAAAGTTAAAGTCCTGCCCGTGCCAATTTCGGCACATATAAGGCGGCGCCTATCTCCGTTTTATTAGCTCTATGTAGCGAAAGTTACAGAAGGAAGCCAGTCCTCTGGTAACTCGTGTGATTAACTCTCTCTTTTCCATTCTATAAATGTGTCTGGCAAGAAGGCAGGAGGTACCATTTTTAAAGTTTTTGGTATGACCCGGTCTGGGTTCGAACCCGGATCCTCCCGTGTATGAGGCGGACACTCTAACCGCTATAAAGCCATCCATGCTCAGTTAAGGGTTAAATAAAGTCTCCAGGTGGAGAAGAAAGCTTGCCAACAAAGTAAATGTTAAATTCGGATCATTTTATGATGGATTGGTCACTTCCTCAAAAGAAACAGAACTTCTCGGGCTCATTGAGGTCGGGATCCATGCGCATATTGAACGTCGGTGTCCCGGTGTAGTTGCCCATCTCCACGATGGCGCCGTCGCTCTCGCTGCTGTCGCTGAAGAATACCAAGCCGTTGTAGAAGACGACGCCGAATGGGGAGTACACTGTGGTCACGAGCATGGTGACGTCACCGGTCGAGAGCTCCACAGAGAACACCACGCTGGCTGTATCAACAACGAACAGGCGCTGACCTATAAAGTAGATATAAACGAAGTTAAGTGAACAAAAATGATATGCAATACATAATAAAGCTAAAACTTTGATTGTTACCTGATTAACTCGCAATGTAGTGAGGAGTAACCAAACGCGAATAATAACATAATAATGCACCCCTGCCGGAAAGAAAACACTTATGCACAGTGTGAACACACTGTGAACACTATTGTGTGTTACTATTATGTGGACCACAATGTTACATTCGAGCGTTTCGACAGTGCCAACAACCAACTCACAATGCGGACACATTGTGACTACACTGTGAACACACTGTGAGGGCACTATCGCCAGTGTAAAATTTATCTCCAGTGTGAAATTACCTGAGTTCACATTGTGTAAAAAGGTGCGCTCACACTGTGTATCTCTGCAATTTGACAGTGTGTTCACAATGTGAGTCGGCTTTTAGGATATGAAAACGCTCGAATTTAACAGTTTGGTCTACTACACTGTGAAACACAATGTGGATGAGTGTGTTCCTTCCCGGCAGGGATGAGCCATAACAAAACTTATATGATAAACTCAGATATATAAACGAATAATCTACCGAACATAATTTATCAATGGAAGTTTATGTCCAGTACGTGTTCATGTCATTAGACATAACTGTTTGAATCTCCTTGATAATACACTGGGGCTAAAATAAAACAGCATACTTTCCGAAATACCGGGACAGAGTGACTCGGTTGAGCTTTACTGAGAATAATTAAACAAAGATCAAACAATTTTGGTCGAGTAGTTCTCGTTAAAGTAAAAATTGTTCAGCTTTATTAGGTTTCAAATATGAGTGATTTCAACACAACCTTGGGCCGTCATTTCGCATATTTTGCATGTCATAGAAGTAAACAGTAAATCTTAATTCCTTGGCAATTCATGTACACTGTAATAATGACAATGAACAATGTATTATATATTCGTTTTTCAATACTACAATGTACTTTATCAATCAATATTTTATGATCAATAGTATCAAAGGCCTTACTAAGATCCATGAAGATGCCTACAGTGTGTTCCTTATTAGCCAATGATGTAATAATGTTGATTGATAAATTACACTTTTATGGAGTAAGGGGTATTGCTTTATTATGGTTTAAAAATTATTTGATAAATAGAGAACAGTATGTTTACTTTCAATCTAAAGAATCGAGTAGATTACCCATAACTTGTGGCGTCCCTCAAGGATCGATTCTAGGTCCTTTATTATTTTTATTATATGTTAATGATATTGTAAAATCATCTACACTTTTAACATTTATATTGTATGCAGACGATACTAATGTATTTTATTCTCATAAAAAATTAGACACACTAGCGTCAGTCTTAAATGTTGAATTATCTAAGATATATGTTTGGTTTAAGTCTAATAAGTTATCTTTAAATTTTACTAAAACAAACTTTATATATTTTAGAAATGTTCATTCACTAAAAGTAAATTGTAGAATATATATTAATGATATTTTGCTTTTAGAAACAAATTCTGTCAAATTTTTGGGGATAACTATTGATTCTAACTTAACTTGGTTCGATCATATACATAATATATTGAACACTGTTTCTAGGAACATTGGTATATTATATAAATTAAAATCATTAATAACTCCCAAATTTCTTTTTATGATTTATAATGCGTTTGTTCTTTCTCACATTAATTATTGTAATATCGTATGGGGAAACTGTTGTAAAACTAATATTCATTCACTTGAAATTTTACAAAAGATCGCTTTACGAATTTGTACACAATCTGATTATTTAGCACATACTACACCTATTTTTAAAAAATTGAAAACTCTCAAAGTAACTGACATGCACATTTTTCAAACAGCTATTTTTATGTATAAATATGTCTCAAATTTACTTCCTAAATCCTTTCATGATTTTTATATTCATAATGTTAATGTACATTCGTACCCCACGCGGCACTCTATGGATTTTCATTTAATTAACCCTAAAATTGTTTTGGCACACAAATCAATAAGACACAATGGACCCGATGTGTGGAACTCCTTGCTTATAACATTAAAATTATGTAAAACACTTGTTTCTTTTAAAGCGAAGATGAAAGAATATTTATTGATGAAGTATGAACATTAACAAATAAATTAAATAAATTTAAATTAAATAAAAAAATAAATTTAATAAATTTAAATTAAATAAAAAATAAAAAATAAAAAATTAGATTCTGGTCATAATATACTACATGTACTTTGTTTGAATATAGATATTGATTGTTTATTTGTATTTTAAAACAAAAAAAGAAAATCATTTTGATAGATTGAGGAGTTCGCGCAATGAACTCTTCACTTTGCACATCACTCTCTTCACCTTCTCTTTCTTCCTGTCTCCTCTCCTCCTTCTGTATGGCCGGTATCATTTCAAGCCCATGCTTACGATATCGGTCTTCTGCATTCTCCCCCTTTCCTTTCTTTTCAAATTAGATTAATTGTTCTACTGATTACTATTTATTTATTTATATATGAATTACTACTTCTATTATCATTATATTGTTAAAATGTATTCATTGATATTTTTGTTATTGTTTATACCTATTTGAAAATGCAGAAATAAAACCTGAAACTGAAACTGACTTTACAATAGCAACATACCGTATGCCAAATCGTAGGCCAGCATTTGGTTGAAATTGGTCAAATTGGAAATTCGACACGGGGTCACAACAAGCGACCACGAACATACTGACCTAAATTTGCTAATCTCTTTTAGCCTCCAAAGCGATCTAGTAACTTTGTTGACATGTGCGAAAAGTGGCAGATGGTTGAACACAATTATATTTAAGTGATAAGATATGTCCACTTAGTGATGTGCAAACATTTGAATTATGATTATCCACTTAATAGTTATAAATCTAAACCCTCCAATCATACTTATCTGTATCATGTCTTTAAAATAGAATAGAAATTTTTAAAACTGAAATACGTTCTATGCTTCTATGCTGTTATTGGGATACAACAATTAAATGACGTACGTGAGAAGCGCTAGATTTTAAAGTATATTTTTAGGTACTCGACAATGTTACTATACAGACTGTCCCAGATAAAACGAAACCGGGTTTAATGGCAGAAATTTTCTGTCATAATGAATAATTTCCTTGATGATATAATTATGTCTAAAAAGCTCTGTGTCTCTTCTTTCATTATATGTACAACTTATGAAGAAGAGACATAGAGCTTTTCAGACATATATATTAATATCATCAAGGAAATTATTCATTATAACATAACATTTCTGCCATGAAACCTGGTTTCGTTTTTTCTGTGACAGTCTGTATATCCCTTTAAGTAGGAAATTGCTATTAAATGTCAACGATGTCGTCCCAAAACTGTTAGAAAGGTGTAGATTATTACTTGCAACATCTATATCCAGCCCCTGCATGTCCGTGTATGTCTCCCGAGTGGTACACCTCTGTCACATTACTCCCGTTCATGTATGCGCTATCAATTCCGTACTTCCTTGCGAAATATATGAGGCTAGGAAAATTAAATAAGAGAAGAACAGAGACAATATAATAGCAAGTGATACAATAAGAAGAACAGTAAAAATCTGTCATAGCGGCCACCTGTCTATAGCCGGGTATAAACATGTTTTATATTGGTAATCGCCTGTCGGGAAATCGAAATAATGAATGTGTCTACAGAGGTCACCTGTACGCCATGCAAACTTTTCTTGTTTACCTTCGGTGGTCATCTTAATTTACGTTAGACTGTGTAAATGATGACTATTGTTTAACTAGATTTGATATCCGAAAAAACAATTTGTATAATGTTATTATTACTTTAATACCGCTACAACTAAAACTACAACAAACAACTAATATTATGATTACTACTACTACTACTACTACTACTACTACTACTACTACTACTACTACTACTACTACTACTACTACTACTACTAATACTACTACTACTACTACTACTACTACTACTACTACTACTACTACTACTACTACTACTACCACTACTACCACTACTACCACTACTACTACTACTACTACTACTACTACTACTACTACTACTACTACTACTACTACTACTACTACTACTACTTCTACTACTACTACTACTACTACTACTACTACTACTACTACTACTACTACTTCTACTACTACTTCTACTACTACTACTACTACTACTACTACTACTACTACTACTACTACTACTACTACTACTACTACTACTACTATTACTACTATTACTACTACTACTACTACTATTACTACTACTACTACTACTACTACTACTACTACTACTACTACTACTACTACTACTACTACTACTAGTACTACTACTACTACTACTACTACTACTACTACTACTACTACTACTACTACTACTACTACTACTACTACTACTACTACTACTACAAATTCTAAAAATACTACTTCTACTTACCCTGTTGTCTCATCTACAATCACAGCTGTTGGTTTCTCGGGTAAGACATTCACGATGACCGTTTCTACCAGTGGATGTGAAAGGTTGAACCATGTGATCAGATCGTCGCCGGTGTAGGCCACGAATATCTTCTGGGCCTCTTGAGCAAAGGCTATATCAATAATATCTGCAAGATAAAACAAACCAGAAATGCACTAATTAGTAATTACAATGGATCAATACATTCCAAACTGAATGTGCATACAGCTGATGACATCCCTGGAATTTTCCCCACCCTACGTCTGACGTCTGTCCAAGCATACACAAAATACCCCTCTCTATTTTCCCGCTAGTTACAAATTTAAATGGATATATGAGTTCTGGTAGAGAGAGTACATTTTGTTTTCAATACAATACAATACAATACAATCCAGGTACTTTAGAACATACCTCTATGGCCATCAGGTGATCCCACGTTTACGTCCTGGATGCTGCTTCCGTTCGGGGACATCTTGTGGACGTAATTGTCGTCGGCATCGGCGTAGTAAACTACGCCTTCTTCACGAAAGCACACGACGTCGACTGGTTTACTGGCCTCGGTGTCCTGCATCACGAAATCGAATACGCTGATGTCTGCGTTGTAGATGTCGTTTCCGCCGCGACCATCCTTCACGAGGATCACTACCTGGCTCGGGGACGCTGCAGTTGTTGTTGGTGGTGTTGGCGTTGTGGTCGTTGCTATTACAGTGGTTGTTGCCGGTACTGTAGTTGTGGCTTCCATCGTCGTCGTTGCTGGCATAGTGGGTGTTGCCGGTACTTCGGTGGTTCCTTCCATCGTGGTCTTCGCTGGCGTTGTGGTTGTTGCTGGCAAAGTAGTTGTTGCTGGCATCGTGATCGTTGCTTGCACAGTGGTTGTTGCCGGTATTGTGGTTGTTGCTTCCATCGTCGTCGCTGCTGGCACAGTGGTTGTTGTCGGTGCTGTGGCGTTTCCTTCTATCGTGGTCGTTGCTGTCACAGTAGTTGTTGCCGGTACTGTGGTTGTTGCTTCCACAGTCGTCGTTGCTGGCATAGTGGTTGTTGCCGGTACTGCGGTAGTTGCTTCCACACTCGTCGTTGCTGGCATCGTGCTTTTTGCCGGTACTGTGGTAACTTCCATCGTTGTCGTGTCTTGCAGAGTTGTAGTAACTGTTGTTGTTGCTGCTGCTGGTGTAGTTGCTTGAGGCAACGTCGTGACAGAATATGTTGCTGCCGCTGATGGTGTGGTAATTTCTGGTGTTGTCTGAGAGGCAGTGGTGGTGTCTGTAACTGTGGTTTATACACAAAACAAAACAATATTACTATAAATATGAACTATTTCATGTCAATTTCTGTTTCCTTATACCTATAATTACAAATAATGTTAATCTACATCTGAGATACAGCTATGGTTTAGTGTGCGCTTCAATTGTTGTATGTGGGGTAATTACCAGCTAAGTGCAACATTTAAAAACCACACGGAACAAACTTTGTTTAATCATAATTGGTTCAGAAACAAATGACATATCAATCAATATAGTCGGTGGGCAATAAAAAGGGCAAAATGACCGATATTATCGTCAAATATCGATTTTGTTTTTATTTCATTTTCGGATAGAGTTCTTTAAAACCTATCCGATGATATGTTTAGAATTCCCATATGTGCCCAACTTTTTGAGAAAATCAAAAAAATATATGCTATGGGCAATATGAAGGACAAAAGGAATTTGCCCTTTTAGCTGCCCATTATTGCGCCAAGTCGCGCGCATTGCCTGTGCATTATCAATGCGCGTAAAAGGGCAATTCGTATTTTGTCCTTTTTAATGCCCAATATCGACGCGATATCGTGCATGTAAAAAGGGCAAATTCAGAAATGCGTAAATAACTCCGTTAAAAATATCTGTGCGTAGGCCAAATTACACGACTTGATAGCTTTATAGCATACATAACTGTTTTACTAAACAAGATTACTGGATTTGGCATTTGAAAAATATAATTGCCCAAAATGTCAAAATGTTGTTTCTTCCAAAAAAGTAAGTATCGTTTTTTGCTATCGATACCGTCAATTTGTCCTTTTAATTGCCCAGCGACTAGTATTCGATTTGAATAAATTTCGCCAAATTTTGGCCAAAATGTCCTGCCACCATATGAATGTGATGTTTGGTTAACATAATTATCAAGTCGAAACACCATCAACAACAATATAAAAGCCACTTTGGTATAGTTTCAACGAAGTATAGGATTTATAATTTTTTCTTAAAGTATTTGATAAAAGTTTGTCCTGAACATTTTTCCGATCAAACCTACAGTAGTTCAACGACTCCTGAACCGATTTCCATCAAACACACTGTCTTTATAATTGTATGTTTTCCTTCAAATTGTACACATGGTTTGTCATTACCTCACAAAACAAATATTTGAAGCGCCCTCTAATGAGCAAAAATGTAAAGTGATATTCGTTTACGTATTCCACTGACTTTGTACACGATCATGACTATCCAGTGGATAGATACAAATCTGAACGCTTCAATCGTAAATATCTTGTTAACGAAAGGAGAATAAAAAAAAAACCTGTTCCATGCTTTTCATGTTAAAGGGATCTAGTAACTCTGTTGACATGTGCAAAAAGTGATGAAGGGTTGATGCAATGTATAGTGTTGTTATCTCATGTGTCCACGGGGTATTGAGTGAAAATTTCAAGTCAAATTGACATTGCATGGCCAAGTAATGAGCTTGAAAGGAGTTTTTCTTTTCTGAATACTTCAATCGTACATATCTTTGTAACAAAAGGGAAATTTGAAAAACCGAAACCTGTCCCATGATTTTATTGTTAATACGAATACAACAAGTTATGAGGGAACCGCTAGATCGAACATTTTAGTTTGAGGATTTGGCAATGTTACTAAGTCCCTTTAAGTACTAATATATATTGTGCATTTCCAATAAAGTTATTCCAGTTAGCAATGGGTTAATACAAATATACAGCAATGTATCTGAGAAACGTGGGAGTTCCAAGTAAGTTTGAGGATTTGGAAAATGTTACTAGATCCCTTTAAAGGGGACCACCAGGCAAAGGACAACACATTATTATATGTTTGGGTACTGTTTTGTGATATCAAATAGATACCCAACAATTTTTCAAAGGGTTGTGTAATTCATAAACAAAGCAATTAATGTCCACCACTTACGGAACCACGGCTATCTCCTGGTTCGTACGGGCCAAACATTTGCGAGTGCGTCAATGCGATTCACGCGTGCGTCAATAGAATCCCGGATGATTTGTTCGCTCTGTACAGAGCTCTCTGGCTTTGCAGACATAATAGTCTCACAATTCAGACCGCATGAACTCATGGTTGAGAATGGTGATGCGTTTTCCATTTTTTTTTTCTGAAAAAGATTTTTGTGAACTTGTTGAAGGAATGGAATACTAAAGATGTTACCTTTCTATAATAAGAATATTATTTGTGGGTGGCGGTACCCTTTAAAATTGACTAAACTCACCAGCTCCACACCGTCTCGGTCCATTAGTATGACGCGCGCCGTCTTCGCACCACACCCCTTTCTCTGTCTTCATATTAGCTGCAATATCAAGAGAACAAATCATGCGAAATTACTAAACATGAAACAAGAACAAACTAAACTAACAAGATTTGTTATTATCCCTCATCTTCTTTTCATTGTAAACGTATAATAATTATACCATCGTGACAGGGATTTGCGCTATATAAGTCTCCATTAGTATGTATTTATTTGTAGTATCTGCATTATCATTACCATTATATAAATAGTTTAGTATTGGTTAATAGAGGGCGCCTCAACATTAAATACTTTCGATTGGAATAAATGTGGACCCACATTTATTCGATATATTAAAAACAAGTCATTATTGATATAACGCTAAAACTTGTTCTAAAAAATACCCAAGACTTTTTTAAAGAATTGTTATGATGAATCTATCTATTAAATTAATATTCAAGCAAAATATCACATTCACAATTGTTCATAAGAAATAGTTAAAAACCAATAATTATGTTTATTGTGTTTTAATGGCCGCCTAGGGTTATAAGCCGTTATCAAGTTGTTCTACCCCTCGGGCATGGTGGAGCTATAACTAATAGTTTGTTATGATATGGTGCACATTTGGTTCAGAAATTAAGCTTGACCAGAACTGTACTAACGCTGCTATTGGTAGCAGTACTAGGCGCCGGAAGTGGGGGGGGGGGGGGGGGGGGGGGGGGGGGGCGGCCCCCCCCCCCCAAACCGAAAAGTGGGCGAGGGGGGGGGGGGGCAAAACGCTATTTTGCACCCCCCCCCCCCCAAAAAAAAAAAAGCCCCCTTCCCCTAAAAAAAAGTGAAAAAGAAAACATGATAATGTCTCAGCCAATACCTGTTAATAATAGTGTTTAAAAACTAAGTTATACAGTAATTTAAAATCACTTACGGGGGTTCAAAATAGAAACAAAAATTCGCATCGTAATTGGGTTAACCCACCCCCCCCCCCCCCCCCCCCCCTTAGCCAAAAGCTACATCCGCACCTGTGCTGTTGACATGCACCAACTTGCACTATTTCAAGTATATAAATGCAAAATATTCCCCCTTGGGAGGGGGATGCCCCTTCCCAACCACTCCCCCTCTGGCTCTGCCCCTGCCCAAGCCCTCGGTCGCTTCGCTCCCTCGGGACTCATTTTTGGTTGTAAGCTATGATGTTGGATCATACAAAATTAATGTGGCATTTTTTGTATGTTTTTATGCACCATTTCAAGTATATAAATGAAAATTCTTCCCATTGGGAGGGGGATACCCCTCCCAAACCCTCCCCCTCTGGCTCTGCCCCAGCCTTCGGTCGCTTCGCTCCCTCGGGACTCATTATGGCTGTACGCTATGGTGTTGGATCATTTTATGCACCCGATTGTACAATTTCAAAAATGCAAAAACGCATTTTATTAATACAATTCTTTTGGGCGGGGGGAGGGGGTGCGGTCACACCTTATGTATTTCCAAATTATTGGGGGGGGGGGGGGGCTACGCCATTGCCTGTGAGTGCGGTTGGGCATGAGCACCTAAAGTCATAAATCGTGAGCCCCCTTAGGGTGTTGCCCCCCCCCCCCCCCCCACCCCATCCAAAACTGCTTCCGGCGCTCCTGGGTTTTGCAAGTCAAATTCGTAAAAACAGCAGCCAAACTGACGATTCGATCATTCATGGCAATTTTTCTTCAAGTGCTATTCGCTTTAATATTAATTTCACTTTAAGAGCATTCACATTGGTTAAGAGGCATCTTAGTTGATGATGTGATATGCATTTGCATGATTGAAAGGGGAAATAGAAAAGCAGAAACAAACCCAGAAACGTACCTGGCATCCGGCATGTTCGCCGCCCATTGACTTTCCCCCCAGTACATACTAGTGCGCTGGTACCGGAAACCGTGTGAACATAGGTGCCTGAAAAGAATATGTACGAAAGAGACACGAAATAATTTAGAAGTTGTAACGATCCACTTCTTTACCAACTATTAAAGGTTCAAAATCGGCAGCAAAAGTCCGTCGATGGCGTTTGTTTTGTTTTCTATTTTTAAATAGACATTAACAACTAGTGTCTTTTCATATTTTGTTCAGAATGTACATGCAATGCATAATATCAAATATCTTTCAATTTTTAAGCAACACATTTTGGGGCATTCATATAATAAACAAGACAATTATAGTTTATGGTATTAACATTTGCATTCTGCGTCAAGGTAATGCTTAGTTTGACCGTGTTTAATAATTACGTAAACATCCATTTCAAATCATCGGAAATCTTCCAAGAATGTTGTTCAAAACGCGCCGATAAAACACGTTTTCATTTTATTTAGTTCTAAATCCATTTTTTAACTAACTAAGACCTGATGATTGGATGCATGATGAATAATTACTGAGATAATTGCAGTTCTGTCAAAAAAAAAATATGAATCGACATTTTATATATAAATGTTTTACCTAGTATAGAGCGACCGCGACGCAGAGCGGAAGCAGGTTAATGCAAGTTGTCCAACTCTGAAACAAAGCAAAACAAGAAAAGTAAATGACTAAGATTGAAATGGCATGACGATGTATA